>CAJNJA010010698.1:0-39366 GCA_905231915.1 Symbiodinium necroappetens
AGAGAGAGAAAGAGAGAGAGACAGAGAGAGAGAGAGAGAGAGATAACGAGAGAGAGAGAGAGAGGGAGAGAGAGAGAGAGATGTATACATATATATATATCTCTCTCTCTCCCTCCCTCTCTCTCTCTCTCTCTCTCTCTCTCTCTCTCTCCTCTCTCTCTCTAAACCCTAAACTTCTAATAAACTTCTAAAGGCTTTGAGGCCCAGCAATCCCGAGCTCCAGACCAGGAGGGACGTACCTTTCACCCCCAGGCAGCTGCCAACGGCACCGGCCTGAGCCGACAAAAAGCTTCTAAACGGTTTAGGGTTTAGGGTTTAGGGTTCTAGGGCTCTAGGGTTCTAGTGTTCTAGTTCCTGGGGTCCGGTCTAAGAGTTTTCAGGGTTTTACATGGGTCTTAGGGTCCTTCAGTTGCCTATTAAGTTAAGCTGCATACTGTATACATCAAGTCACAGCAGAAAGCCAGCCATACTCCTTAATCAGGCGGTGTTGGGCTGTCTGGGCTTCCTTCGGTTTAGGGGTAGGGTTAAAAAGTCTTTTGAAGGCGAACGGCCTTATCCGGAGTTGATAACCTGGTTTGGAGTACGCCGACCGGCGATTTAAGTGCCGGACTTGTATTCGCTGTATAGTTACGACTGCTCCCCCGGGTGATGCTATCGGCTCGATCAGTCCTAGACATTCAATCTGAATTCAACCATTGAAAACAAGCCGAAACTCCCAGTAGCAACGAACACGATATCACGCAAGCAGAACCAGGAAGGGACATCAATTCAAGCAACAGCTCTGATGACGTGCTCAAGGCCTGCAAGCTAGTCAACCCTTAAACTTAAACCTTACATAACCCTATAGTTCCCTTATTACTATGCTCTACTATGCCAGAATTGAGCCCAAAACCAATAAATAGGGTTGGCTGAGGTCGGCGAGCTGGGTAGCCGGAGACCGGATGCTGAGGCCCTTCTCGGTTCACAAGGGGTTTCGGTGGGCTTAAGTCTTCCGGTCATGAGGGATTGAAGGGTTTTCGCGGTCTTAGGGTGCAGGGTTTGAGATTACAGATTGATTGAGGGTTGAGGTTTGGAATCTTCAGGTGTTGCCTTTCCGTTTTTTTTTATGATTTCAGTTTTACTGGATAGTTTGAACTTCAAGCCCAGTAGTTTGGTTGCGTACTCTCCCGTCTCAGCTACATATTCCCGTAGTTCATGCCCACGCAGCTCAATTATGGTTATGGCTGTCTTGGAGGGCGTGCGGCATCAGGGGCTGGGGGTCCTGGCCCCCCTGAGTGCCACGGTGCTGTCTGGGAAGCAGCTTTTAAGAGCTTCTGCAATGATGGCTGCACATGATATAGAGGTCTCAATAATGACCAATACTATTTTGGGGGTTCCTTATTGTATTTATAGAATCATCTATCTATCTATCTATCTATCTATCTCTCTCTCTCTCTTTCTATCTATCTATCTATCTACCGTATTTTTTGCTTATACATACACACCCCAAAACCCTATTATAAATATTAATCCATTAGGGTGTTGAGTCCAACAATTGCGACAAGTACAGCAATGGTTTTCCAACGCGAATATCGTCAAAGGTCGTGGCCAGCAACACAACCATCGCTATCGGTAAGTGGCCTTGGCTTAGGGCTTTAGGGTTTAGGTTTTGCGTGAGTTAAGATGCGTTTCCTGTGCAGATCTGGAGCTTGACGGCTGGTCAAATTTCTCCTCGACAGTCCTTTGCAGAGCTTGATCTCTAGTTTCTCTTCTGCGCCATGCCAAAAGTCGAGCCACATGGGCTGGAAGCATTCCTGAAGCCTACGCCCTCAACATTGCTATGAGTTCTTACTGTATGTCGGCGGTTGAAGCCCGGCAAAGTTGCAAACCCTAATCCCTGCTGATACCGGCTATCGAACCCTCTCGCACGCGACACCTCCGTTTCCATGGCTTCAACCAAGCGCGCCACGGAGTAAGATGTAAGTCCCTACTCAAACTTACTGAACCAGCTATCCCAAAGCCTCAGAAGTAAGTAGCCACCAAATGGTCCAAGTCAATCTCTAAAAAGCCTGCAGCTTTAAAGCTCTCAATGCCCGGGACACGTGAGCCTCACAGTTCCCTGAATCCTAAGCCCTAAATCCCGAACTCTTTAACCTAGCAACCCTGCCTGAAAGAGTCCGTCTAGATCCCATGCAGCAACACTGACTGGAACCGTTTAAGGAACCTCTTTGAGCCTCTAGTCCCCATGCGCGTGGGGAGGAGCGAAGATGGATAGAAGCGGCGGCTGCTCGGTGTATCGGAGCCCAGACCCTTTCAGACCCACTCCAGAAAAATCTGAACTTGCTTGGTTGCAGGCTAGGGTTTAGGGTTCAGCTTTTGCGGCTTGTAAAAGAAAAGGTGTAGAGTTTTAATTGGGTTCAGTACTTACGGATTATGGGTTTGTGTTTAGGGCTCAATAGTCTGATCCGTTGTTACATTCAGCGGAACCTTTCGTACCGCAATTCCACGAAGCATTAGTAGAATCGTACTTTTGCATGGCATGGTCATCCAAGAACGGACTTTCCCCGGGATTTTCTGAAATCCACTTTGGTCCTGATCATTGGTTGCGGCACGCGCTGCAAAAGTCAATACTTTCCCTGCCTTCCTGGAGGTGGCTGTTCGGGTAATGAAGTGGCCTAAAGAGTTACCAACACTGTGCCGGGGCTCGTTATCATCATCTTGGTATGTAAGCCCGTAAGCCCTGAACCCTGTTCTAATGATTGAGGCCCCTTCTATTACCGAGCTTCGCCCCAGCAGGTTCGTCGAATTTTCCTGCTCCTGACTCCGGCCACGTTCGAGGCCGTCAAGCTTCGGGCGATTCTGATCCTGCATTTTCCAACATAGCTTACCGCAGCTTTATGAGGTTCTGTAAGGGCTTATGGTCTCTTTGAGGTGAAATAGGTGAATTTTCCATGTGTCTAAGGGGCTTTCAATACACCTCTCCTTCACGAATCGTGGGATCTAAGGGGTGTCTCTATCTTGTATGGGTGGTTGTAGGTTTTTACGTTGCTTAATTGCTGTTCGTGTGCTTTGTGCAGGGGTCAAAGGTGTTCAGTCTTTGGTGCTTTTTATGTTCAATTGGTGATATTGGTTCTGCTTTTGAGTATCATTGAAATCATGTAGGTGTCCGTCATGTGTCTGATGTTTGGTGTTCTGAGTTCTAGGGCCTTCAGGCCGGTTGTCGTTCCTTGGGCTTGCCTCTGGGCTTCTTTGTTCATGATTGGGCGTTAAAGGGTTCTCATCGCTGCTACCATCCCCATTTCTTATCCTGGCCTTGGACACCCGATGTCGACATCGAGACATGAGGCTGGAAAGCTCCGGCAGCCATAAACCAAACCCTAAACCCTAATCCCCAAATCCTAGACGGACGCTGTGGACTGCCCGACCGCGACGGAAGTGCAAGCAAGTTCCGTTCAGTCACATCTTCAGTCTTTCGGGGCTGGGGTAGACACGTCAGAACCCCAAAACCACTCAAAAGCCGTAATAAAAACAGCAATCACGATCACACAACCTCATGCAAAAAACCGTCGATAAACATGACAACCCATGAATATCTACATCTCAACACTTCAAACCCCGGGTCATTTTATTCACGTAGTTCTTTTAAGACCTTACTAAGAACCCGGTAAAACACCAAAGCTCGTCCACCTCTCGTGCAAGGCCCTCATGGATGCTTTCAGGGAATGGCGGCTGCCCCCGGGTACGAAGCTCGTAGAGCAGGCATTGGGGGGGGGGTGGGGGAGGGCTTTTGGGTTTAGGGCGGGTTCCTTTCATTGCTTTGGAGGTCCAAACAGGTCTGCATGGGAAGGTCCGGCAGAACTTTCCCGAGCGCGAGCCCCCACAGCATCAGAACACAACAGAACAACATGTACATTGGCCGTAACCAGACGAACCGACAAGCACAACAACACGGGAGCCATGCGCTCAGAGATGCCTCCACTTCTTAACGGACAATAGGCATCCCAAGGATGAAGTTTCCATCTCCTGTCTCCCTGCGCTTGAGTTTATCTCTTGATGTATGTTTGAGTATGGTTGTGCGACTTAGCAAACGCACATGTAACGCATGTCTGCATGCATATGCACAGTTCTGTTTGTGCATGCGCCTGCTTTCATGTCCCTAGTTTTGCAAACGGTATCTGAGTATCTGCATCTGTGCGTAGGTATAGGCAGGAGTCCGTGTAATCAACAGACAGTTGTTGGATGTTGCACTCTGTGGAAAAGTCTTGCATGCTCCGGACTCCGGCTGTTGGTGTGTCAGATTTTGACTCTCAGGGGACGCCCGTCACCAAGGGGCCAGGCCTCTGCGTCTTGCTGGCTTCTTGCTGGCAGCTGGATGTCGAGTTTCTGGCTAAGCTGGGATGTGCTGTCTGCATCTGTCAAAGAGTTCGAGGATCATCTCCCAATGGGGATTGACAGGTCCACGACATCGGGCTCTGTGTCTTTAAGGGTCATGCCATCCAGCTAACACGGGCCTGCTCAATCACCTCCAAAGCTTGAAATCGAGAGAACAGGGAGTGCACCTTGAATCGTGTTTAGGAACCCGTTTTGAGCTTACCAGAAAATGTGGCTGAGGGCTAGGGTTGTGGGAAACATTCCTGGAACTCTGAATGTGCGCAGCTGCATGTCGGAAAAAGTCCAAGTTCATTTTGGGTCTAGCTTGAAATTATATCTGGATAGAAAACCAACAAGATCGACTACATGAGGTCCTTGCTCGGTTTGTTCCACACGCCTGCAGTATTATTGTCCTTACGGCCGCGATGCACTGCATGTGCCAGTCGAGACTCAGCAACCTTACCTGCAGCGGAGATTTGAAAACGTGGTCCCGAACCATACACTTGTCGGCTGTCTTCTAGCCATGCAAGTTGAATGAAAAGGGCCCAGGGTTTTAATTTCATGGCTTGAGGTTTTTTTCTGATGTAATTAGGTTCGGTTAAGGCCGTCCGTCTGATTTCCGCATGGTAGAGGCTTTGTCCATGGTCGTGGCTGGGCTGGTAGCTTCTCCCAAGAAGCGTAGCATACTCATCGGAAACCTAAACTCTAATTCCCTTGGCCCTGTGCTTTAAAGTCCTCTAGACCCCTGAGTGCTAAATTCCTGAGAACCCTATGTACACCAAGGATGGCGTGGTGGATGTCCTCCACTGCCCAACTGGAGCGCCTCTTGGTTTACAGGGGCTCCCATAGTTCGAGGCCCTGGAGTGATAGGGTTACATAGGGTTTAGGGTTTAGTAAGAGGGTTACATAGAGTTTAGGGGTTACTACAAGGGCTTAGCTTCTTTGGCTACAATCTGTTAGACGCGTTTTGTAGAGGGTTTGTTTGTCCATTGAAGGCAGATTGACATTGAAGGGCCCAATGAGGGTTCTAGAGAAGGGCTTTAGGGTCTAGAATCCCTGCCATACTTGTTGCCCCAAGCCCGAAGCCCTCAACAACCCTAAGCCCTGAAGCCCCGAACCAGAGTTGCCTTCCGGGGCCCTCGAACCCCGTGATCCCAGACCTACATAACACGTCGGCGCTCTACTATCAGTTTAGGGTTTCGGGTTTAGGGCCAAAGAGTTATCCATTACTATGTTTGGGTTCCTGAGTATATGTATAGTACAATGAGTACAACAGACCCCAAAACCTTGTTCTAATCATTAAAGCGCTATCGTCCGACGGTCTGCGCACCGAGTTGGGCTTCAAGATTGAAGGTCCCTTTCCGTAACACATGGGTGGCTGTCCACATCAGGGTCTCGTTTGGATTCCCTGCCTTTAGAGTAGAATTATATGGGTAGTTCACGAAATTACGGTTCCCTTCTCCGGGCCCCAATATAGTACGGCGCCCTTATAAAAAGGACCCTTTCAAAGCGACCCTAAGTTTGACAACTACCCATATGGGGTTCCCATTTTGACAGTTACCCCCACGGAGCTGGGGCCTGACCGACTCTAAGCACCGAAAGTTGCCCCCTCAAGAACCTGGGGTTTAGGGTTCAGGGTTTCTTAGCACAGATTCTTTGAAGACCCTTAAACCCAAATCCTAAACCCTTTAGGGTTTAGGGTTTCTTAGCACAGATCCTTTGAAGACCCTTAAACCCAAATCCTGAACCCTACGCCCTACCTTACCCTGCGAGGTCCAGCAGTGAGAAGGTCTGTACCTACGACCGCTGCGGGCAATGCTTCGGAGAGTTGGAGCTCTTCTACGACCAAGGCTCCTAGTTTGCTCTGGGCATACAGGGGTTTTTTCAGGTTGAGGCTGACATATAGGGATCTTGATAATCAAAGGTTCCTTTAAGGGATTTATCAGGGATCTAGACAAGGGTTAACTAGAGGGTCCTGCAATTTTGGGGGCTTTAGTGACCACAATAAATAGGGTTTTGGGGTACAGTATACTATCTTACAAGTTGAACTTTAGGGCACTAAACCCCAAACCCTAAACCCTATAAGCCCTAAACCCTTTAGGGCACTGTCCTGAGAATTAGCCAAACCCCTGTAGGCTTCTTCTTTCGAGGCTTCAGAGCTGCTCCTTCAGGTAGCCTCGGGGCGTACTATGGTTGATGCTATAAACTTTGCATTACCTATAATATATGGAATATAGCATAATTCCCATAGTTTAGGTCCTTAAGGTAATGCAGGTTTTATATCATCAACTGTAATATAGACGCCCGGGTGTTTTTTGTATGTTTGTGGTTCAGGTGGGGAGTGTTACAACTAGCCAAGTTGCCAAGAACCCGAGTTTAGTTGAAGTCGTCATATGCCTTCCTTCACCCTAGAAGACCACCCCAGCTAGCTAAAGCGAGCAGCTGCTCCTTAAACCGAATATGAACCGTAGAGTGAAGCCTACGGTGTAGGTAGCTGGGCTTTGGGGGAAGGTATGGTCGAAAAAGTGTCGAAGACCCGCCCTCTTCGCAACGAAGGTTTCATGAAAGTCTTACGTAGGGTTCTTACGGTTTTGTGATCTGGGGACATGTGGGGCCCCGTTGGAAAACCACGCAGTTCTGCGGCTAGTGACATGTCCTGCCTCAAGGATTCCATACATCCTTAAGGACGAAATGACCCGTAAAAGTAGGGGCCCTATACCCTTATACTATGAATCCCTATATGGTATATGAACCCTAAAACCTTTTAGGGTTCATTTCGTCCTTAAGGATGTATGTCGTTCGTTTCCTGGTCTGGATCTGGGGTCTTTTCATGAGCCTCCTCCCTTTATTTCAGGGCTTCTGGGCAGTCTAGGACTCAGGACTAACCAGCCTATGAAGTGAGCTTGGATTACGTGGAGCCTTGCTTTGTGCCAGCGTGAGAGTCGAAACTCGGAAGCTTAAATCTGTCAAGTCAGTTCGAACTAGGAGCTGACCCGGTTAGCTATAATTAATGGTTCAGGTGGTGTTGTTGAATGTTTCAGCGGTCCCAGAGTATATACATAGGCCAGTCGGGGGGCACAGACACCGACAGACACCCCCTTCTACCGCCGGATGCAGGTGCTCAGCGTCGAGCCGGGAATGGGAGGAAGATTCTTGAACTGCATCCCTGGGGTTGATGGTATCCGGCGTTAGTGGTTCAGGGTGTTTAGAGGTTGAGTGCTGGCATGTTCTGATTGGGTGTTTTGGTTGTGCTTGAAACAGGCACAGCATCAGGAAGTTCCCTACATCGTTACGATCATGTTGTATTTTGGGGGTAGGCTTGCTCGAATTCAGTAAGCGAGGCTCGTGTGCAAGTCCAGCGGCATAGGTGACTGTTGTGCTGGTTTCCGTTGTTCGCAGCTGCAGGTTTTCGGTTGGAGGGTCGAGCGCATCGCTCTGTGCTCAACCATTGCAGCACGGTTGTCCAGGTGCATGACGGTTGAACCTCCATGCCTCCATGCGCTCCCCCCCCCACGCCTTTCCCCCCAAGAAACACATTGAACTCAGAGGCCCGAAACCGTTTCACGCACCAGCATGTCTGACATTTGATCACCAAATTGGGGTTCCGTGCCTTGCACGACTTTGGCATCGGTGCATCGACATGCGATATTGCATTGGGCACTACATCACACCATCCATCATCATGGTGCATCAGTTTGGTTTGCGGGATTTTCGGATGTTGGTTTCGGTCGCCAGTCCCACGTCATTATCATCCCGGCATAAAATTACCGTATTACGCATTCCACATGAAGCGGCTTCGGCACTCGCACCGCTTGCGGCTATTTCAGGCTTCACTGGGCCACGATCGCCACCCGAACGCCCACAATCTTGTGGACAGTGCAGAGCCTTTTCATCTGCATTAGCAATACTGTGTGCTCGTGCTATTTACAAGTTACAGTGGTATTGACGCTTTTGGAGGAAAGTTGATTGCTTGGTGGGGCTGGTTCCTCAGAGCCATGCCGTTTGTACTTAGTTAGTTGCGTCCTAAACCCTACTACGGTTGATGATACAAATCTAAAAAGGAATATACCATAATTCCCATAGTTTAAGGTCCTTAAGGTAATGCAGGATTTATATCATCAACAGTAGGACTTTGAATTCAACTCTGAATCGAGGGCGAAACAGATACTCCCTGAACGACCTATGCGGCAAACGTGGCACATGATGACTTGAGCATGTTTACTACGGCTTGTCGTCACCTTCCATCGAAATCAAAACGATCTGAACTTATGCAGCTACTTGTCAGTCAGTTCCATCTGAAAGCTTCCAAAGCAGTGGCATGCCGGAAGCCCTACACCCAAAGCCCGCTGTGAAGGAGGCAGCAATACGCCGAGGCCTCAAGCCGAAGCAGGAAGCCGAAAACTTGAAACCCCAAAACGGGGCCCGAAGCTTTGAAAGGCTCAACCCACGGGGTCAAGTTGGAGTGTCTTGGATCTAGCCTACTGTGCTCTCTACAGTGCACCCCTTACCCCTGTATAAATCCAGTCGTAAGCCGTATACGATCC
This sequence comes from Symbiodinium necroappetens, assembly GCA_905231915.1. Lineage (NCBI taxonomy): Eukaryota > Dinophyceae > Suessiales > Symbiodiniaceae > Symbiodinium > Symbiodinium necroappetens. The sequence continues at coordinate 8,895 of CAJNJA010010698.1, forward strand.
AAACCTTCGCACCCCAACACCTCGCAGCGAGGAGCCTTGTGTAGGCTTCGGTTGGAGGAGGGTGTTGGGGTGACTGTAGCAAAACGTAATACTTCGAGACTTTCAGGGGATGCCGTTACTAATGATTCGCGCCTCTACATTGCAGTTTCATGGGGTGTGGTCGGCTTAGGGCTTGGTGACTTGAACCTAACATCTGCTCCTAAACGCAATAGACAATCCATCATAATTGCTCATACTCTTCCTTCGGGTGCCTTGTCATACCTATACTTTAACCCGAAGCCTTAAACTTAAACCTTGAGTCTCTTAAACCATGGTTTCGGGTTTAGGGAAGTTGCACTCAGAACCCTAAACCCTAGACCCTAAACCCTAAACCGTGGCTACTGTCGGGGCCTTGAGAATTAGAGCACGGCTTTGTTGCTTTGGGTTTTAAAGATGTTTAGGGTTTATGGCCTGGGGTAAATTGTTGGTCTACTTGAAACAAGGAACCATCATGAATCGTATCGCTAGTTGCTTGAGCTTCTACACACCCTAAACCCTAAAACCCCAAACCCTAAACCCTAAAACCCTAAACCTAGGGAAAAACCCCTAAACCCTAAAACCCTAAACCTAGGGAAAAAAACCCTAAATCCTATACTACACCATGACCTCCAAAAGTAGCCATGCCTAGAACCCTTGGCCTGAAAGCCCATAGCCCTCAACTCCTGAGCTCCCCTTTAAGGGTACGCTAGGGTTCTCTACAATAAAGGTCCCCTTTGAGGGTACTGCAAGGTTCTATAATAAGGCCCCCTTTAGGGGTGCTACAAGGTTATATAATAAGGTCCCGCTCAAGGGTGCTATAAGGTTCCAAAATAAGATCCCCTTTAAGGGTACTATAAGGTTCTGTAACAATGTGTTCAACAGTGTTATCCCCAAAGCCACGAAGCTGCGAGTGACGAGGCGAGGCACTGCTCACCTCGCCCAAGTGCTCACCCCGCTAGGCTCGGTGTTGGCATCCTGACTGCAGTTTGATGGTTTTGGTGCGCAGCGCGGCTTGTCTGAGGCTAAACCCTGAACCCAGAAAGTAGTTTTCGCTTGGGTCAGGCGTCCTATTCCGTTGGCCCTTCCAGTAACCCTCACTCAAGATAGGTGAAAACCACCAAAGCAAAGAGCAAAGAATACACCAGCTCAAGCGACTGCCATGGCTTTCACTCGAATTTTCTCTCTTCACAAGTCACGGAGCTGCTGACTAATGTCCTCTGCGAACATGCTTTCAAGCATTCGTCTAGATTGGACATGTCATACTAGTAAGGGACTTGCTGGCCGTAGTAAAAGCACTTCACATGCATGACTCACGACCCTCCTTCGGAGAGTCTTGTGAGGATGCGAAGTCATGACAAAACACTCATGTCTGCTGGCCAACTCACGATCTGTTGCGACACGAACAGCACCTAGATTTCCTCACTTATTATAGTAAACTTTATATCGTTTAGCCTCTAAGCCCTATCTAAACCCCGTTTCGCCTGTACAGTCACCGGTATAGTAACCCTTGTGGTAACCCTTACTGAGCGATCCGTTGTACTAGCCCTTATCCCTTACAGTACTAACCCGGAAGGTCCTAAGTACCTTTATCCTACAAAAGATATTCTACTTTCTACCATTTCGTAGGTTCTTAGGACCCTTTGGGTAAAAACAGTTTTCCGCAGCTTCGTAGTCAACGTATCTGCCTGGAGCAACATGGCGATTTGCAGCTGGAGATTTAATAACGAAGCCTGAATAATCACCAACATTATTCCCTGATGTTCCTGATTATGTATAGTTATACTAATTAAACTATAATGTACCTCAAAATCCTACTCTACTTATTAGAAACTTATCAAACACTTCTGGTCCCTTCCTCCAGGTACGGGCTACTTCCCCGTGACATCGTCGAATAGACCAGCAGAAGAAGATATCTGCTGAAGCAGCCGGGCCTTTATCGATCAAGGCCTTGCTTGAAGCGCAACTTAGCCCTGATTTGTAGTGCCTTTATGCCATGCACAGGTAATACTTCAAGCACTTCCATGCAGCAAGCAAGGGCTGCTAGAGGATCTTAGTCTCAATCCGTCCCGAACTATGGACATTCTTAGTACAGAAGGTTCACAGCCTGGGCAGTGCAACAGTTTCTGTGTCGATGCCAGAGGCCGCGAAAATGTGGCCCGGCACACAAGCCTGCAACAATAGAGGCCTTGATAAGTGGAATTGAATAGGGTTTAGGGCCTAGGATGATTAGGGCCTTAAAAAAAAAACGCAACCGAACAGTGTCTTGCCGTATGCTGTGGTATGATCATAATGTTTGTAGAGTAAGGAGCCCCGAGGAATGGCATTGATAATTGTCTAGGACCCTATGTCATCCACTTTTGCGTATGTGACGGCGCAACGCGCTTGAAGGTTCGTGGCTTCAAAAAAGTGGGGCCATACATAAAGACCCGCTAGCAATTAAATCGAATGTAGCATCACATGTGTACGAAGATGGATGGAGATGCCGCAACCTTGCCCGTGTTGTATTATTGACGTGATGCTTGTCCCTGAATGTAAGGAATTCATACAACTTGTAGTACTGACATGACGAAAGGACCTTCCATCATAGTCTAGTGGGACCCAAACTGGCATAATGTGCTAGATAGTGCATCGAAACAGAGGAGTGAGCAGCGTCTTCCTTACAGTATCGGCTTCGGGTTTCGTGAGTGTTCGCTCGCTAAACCGTACTGGTGGCCCCAAAGCTTGTGTTTCGCAGGGTTAGTAGAAACCATGATAAGGAACCCTCAACAGGCGTGTTTTTCGGCTACAGCTAAACCTTGCTTAAGCTTATTAAGCCGTACGACCTAAGATTCCGACCGCACGGATCGAAGCAGGACCTGCACAGCGCCACGAGAAGTGGTCTCACCTTCATGGCTGGGACGGATAGATGCAGGTTGGACTTTCTTGGATTAGAAAGGCCCTTAAGAGCAGGAATAAAGGTCCTGGCAGTAAGGACAACATTGGGGTCATTGGGGTCTAAGCAAGAGCCTTCCATTCCTGAGGCCGCAGATCAGGTGCCTTTGCCAAGCAGTTCCCCCTAAACCCCAACATAAGCAGGAATCGCCTAAAGTGTCCGAGTTGTGAGCCAGGGATTTCCTTTCCGAAGTAGGAGGGAAAACTCAGGGTGCCTGTCCACTGTGGAAGCTCTCTGATCGAGTATGAAATGCTGTAATATAGGGGTTGGAATGATTAGTACTCTTATTCCTTAGAGTTCAAGTACCCCAATATCCCTATCTTACGTTTGGAAGTTGAAAGCAGGTGCCTTGTCATTGTCAAGCCGCGCAGTAGGTAGCAAAGGTTCAAGAAGGAAAAATCTTCAGAAAATGGAGAGGACCAGACATGACTCGCCCCTGGCCCCCACAGAAATGCCGGCATGAAACTAGATGAGAAAGGGGCATGTCTTCCCGACTGGACAAATCTTGCAGGGTTGGGTTCCACTAACGGCCCTCCATCATGTAATATACACTAAAAGACTAACTAAACCCTAAACGACTAATTGAGGAGTCGGGTTGCCACTTCATGTAAATATTTTCCTGTTGCAAGGGTTTGGTATTGCTGTCCCGCGACGTCTCGGATTGCGTGAGGCCTTCTGAGAAGGATTGCGCAGACGTTTAATGTGACAGGAAAAGTATCCGACTTGAAGATGTGTGCCTTGTAAGCTCGAATCATCGGAAGTACCTATATGGGCAGGGGACTTGGTTTGCATGCGGTGATCCATGTCTCGACACGGTTTTAGAAGCAAGTTTGTCGTCGAGGACGAAACCGCCCTGCACAACCGGTCATACTAGTGATGGCTAATATCAAGGACCATATCAAGGACCTTCTCTTCGTACTGTGTAAGTACTTAGGACCCTTCTGCAAGCTCTTTGAAACACCCACCATCCCAACACAACCTGTCTCCGGCAACCCCGCAAAAAATGCTTGCCTGGTCCGGTACGGTAGTTCGCTTTTTCCAAGGGGACCCCCTTTCAGGTCGAAGGGTGATGCCTTCAATATCAAGCATAGCCCCCATGCCAGTGGGATACTGTTCCAGTATTTGAAGGCACAAAGGCATTAGCTGAAAGTGTTTTTGTCCCTAGTGTGTGTGTGTGCGTGTTTGTTCGACCTCTCCTCCCCCTTTGCCCCATCTCTGAGCCAGTGTCTGCTTCTCAGTACTTCGGTGACGGATCATCGATGGAAGAGCATTTGTTCCTGCCAAGTGAGCTGTCTTGCCAAGTCTCATCTCAAGTCTCCAAATTGGAAAGGCGGGCCCATGGAGGTTCGGATGGCATATCCCTCCCCTAATACGCAGGCTGGGTTTGAGGTGCACAGGAGCCCCGATAACGCCTGTGGAGGGGCAAAGAAGGCGAGAGGGCCCGCTTCGTGGGCCGGACAACTGAATGCCCCAGGTCGCATGTTGACACCAACTCATTCGCTCACATTTCGAGGGGACATTTTCATGAATCGCCCAGGAAAGAGCGAGCTGCGGAGGCTGAGGCAGGGGCCGCGCTCTTTGTCGCGACATGTTCGGTTCGGTCCTCATTTTGGGCGGTATGGTTGTTCCACTGTGAGAGGCTGCGGCTGCGGAGCAATCGCCGCATCACCACGACGCAGTGCTGACAGAGGACCTGTTTTTCCCAATGGGGCCTAAGTAACACTATCGTTGATATATTCGTAGATACTTGGACCTTAGACGTAATAAAAACTATTATGGCTCCCAAACTATTCATTGTAAGTATGTATGTACACATCATGTCATACAAACACGCATATGTACTGTATACAGAGAGAGAGAGAGAAATATATATATATATATGTGTGTGTGTATACATAGATCATTATCATATATAAAATGTTTGTTTATATGTTTTGTTATATATATATACATATACATACATATATATATAGGTGTATATATATACATATATATATATAGGTATAGGTATGCGTCGTACACCGGTGCTTCGGCTCTTTTGGTTTCGGGCTTTCAAGGTTTTGAAAAAGAATAGCATTCCTACCTTGAGGACCACATGACCCCGTGAAGTCGGGTCAACCCTAACCCTAAGCCCTACCTGTAGCCGGAAAGACCTACCTTTTTCGGGTTCCTTATTATGGTTTCTATATATAGTTCCTTAAACGGGTAGGTCTTTTCGGCTACAGGTAAACCTTATCTGGTTACGGAGTCTGAAAAACCCCTGATCTATACGAGGGTCAGACGAGGACCGCCCCCAAGCCCAAAAAGTGAAGCTTCTACGCGATTTGGGGCTCCGCCTGGGCTTCAGTAGCGCCGTTGACGAGTAATTGTAGGGATTTTTTGTAATATGGTGTTTGGAGTGTATTAGGGGGGTTTATAGGGAAGAGGAAGTAGGGTTGCCAAGTGAAAAGGGCTTCCATCTGGGTGCGAAGGATTCGCTGCAATGTTGCAACCACTGTCAAGCCTTGCGACGCGAACCCATACACAACCCTTCTGGAATCCACACGAACACGCCCCCGGAATGTTGAACAGCTTCACTAGCCCCGCTGCTTCAATTCCCGTCGGCAGACCCTTTTATTTCTGCTTAGGTTCGCTAAAACCTTCATACAAACTTTTGAATGGGTCCAACACGCTTTGAATCGTGAAGCCCCCCCCATAAGGCATTATGAGGCCCGTAAAACCTTCAACAACACTGCTGACAAGCCAACAAAACTGGAGATCCCGAAGCCCCTGAGATCCCGAAACCCCTGAGATCCCGAAACCCCTTGCGTTTGAAGGACTCGCAGCAGGAGCCGCCTGCAGCCGTAAAAGAGGCTGGGCGACCGATCCCTCCCAAGATTGTTGGAGCTTAAACATGGAAGCGACACCTATAGTCACTAGTCAGAAGCACGTAGACCCCAACACAAGAAATTACTCAAGAGCCCAGGGGAGAAAGCCTTGTTTAATCCCGTAAAACCACGAAATTGTTTCGGGGTACATGAAGCCTTGACATTTCTGGTGCTTCCAGCGCTCTTCAAAGCATTGGCTCTTGCGTGCGCCTGGCAGGTGCACCCTGAGCCGCAAATCCTCAAACATGAATCCTAACCTCGCCTGGCATGTCCGAGTGTGAGCGCCGAAACCCAAACCTTTCTCAACCTTCCACGTGGCCTCGGCCTAAACACCACAAGCCTTAAATCCGAAACCCTAAACCTTAAATGCCATAAGCCCTGAATCCGAAACCCCAAAACCCCACAAATAAACCCTAAAGTCGAAACCCCTATTCGCCGTAGGCCGGAAATCCCTAAAAAACCCCATCCGAAGCCCCGAGGAGCATGGCTCCCCCGCTCCGAAGGATGAGGGAGCCGAGAGGATCGAAGAGGCCATCTCTGCAATGTGTTCTATTTGGAGCCTGAATAATTAGAAGAGGTTTTGGGGTGTAGTATACTATAATTATTAGGAGGAATATATAGGAGCCTGAATAATTGGAAGAGGTTTTGGGGGTATGGTATACTATAACTATGATAAGGAACCTCCAAAACCCTATTCTAATTGTTAAGGCCCCTACATTACAGGTATGAATGATTAGAACAGAGCTTGGGTCCATTGTACTAAAACCCTGCAAGCCCTAACCCGAAACATAAATAAGGGCTTCTATAGAGGATTAGAGGAGATTTTGGTTTTAGGAGTGAAGGGCTTTAAGCTTTATGGCTCTAGGTTGCTTGGCCTTGCAGTAAGGCTGTTGGTTTCGGGGTTTAGGGTTTGCGCCATATAGTCGCTGCAGGCCAGTTGCAAGAGGGTTTGAGATGTTTGGTACTTGTGCTTAGGTGATTGAAAACCCTGCAGGAATAGGAGGGGTCCCAAATCAAACCAGAAGTTCTGTGAACTGTTTCGGTTGAGCGCTTTGGGTACTTTAGAGTCTTTAAAGTTCTGCTGGGCATGAGCTAGAGGATCCTGGGCCCCTTGGCCCTTGGAGGAATGGCATTAGGGTCCCTGATTCTCCGAAGTCCTAGAAGACTACGGTAAACTGTAGCACCCTAAACCCCAAACCCGGCCTAAACCCGGATAAGAGAGGTTGCGGGCACATAGGAAGAGATCGGAACATAAGCACCCTAAAAATCCCCTAGAAGTTATGATAAGTGGGAGCATCCTAGGCCGCTTCGGACGAAGAAGCAGAAGACGGCTCGGAAGAGGCCCCGGTGGGTTCTCAGGTTTCAGCCGCTTCGGGAATGGGCGCATGGCTTTAGAACTTTGGGTGCTGAAGGGATTCAGGGTTAAGGTGTAGGGTCCAGGATGGTCTCAAGTACGTTTGGGTTTGGGGACTATATCTTGGTGTTATATGAGGGCTTAGGGTTCAGTGAATATATTACACACTACAGTGTTCCTGCCCTGGTGGCTAGATTCATGACCGGCTGTCTTCGGGGATGGGTTGGTCCTGGTGTCCTGGTCTGCGCGGCTCTGCTGTTCGGTCCTGAGCCGCTTCGGGCGCCGGTGTTCCTGCTGCGCTGGCTGCTCGGGCGCTGTGGGCACCTGACCCCTCGTGTTGAGGTTCAGAGGGCAGTCGCGAAGGCACGCCTGCAAGCGTGTAAAGTCAAGAGCGTGCTTTCCTCGGGTAGAAGTTGTTGGAGCTGACTTTAGGGTTTGGCTGTACGGATCAGAATTGAGGGTTTCGATAGTTTTTCAAACTGTAGTTGTAGAGAGTGAGGGAAGAGGACAGGGAGGGAGAGAGAGGGAGAGAGAGAGAGAGAGCGAGAGGAGGAAATGGGTGCTTGTTATTTACTTACTTACTGGATTCCTGACTGCCTTCCTTACTTACTTACATACTTACTTACTTAACCCCGAAAGCCAAACCCTGAAACCCCGACAAAGCACACACCCCAGCCTAACCCCTCAGCCCGCAAACCCTAAACCGCCAAAAGAAAAAAATCCAAACCCCCAAAACACATCAAATCATCGCAGCCCTGGCCTATTAACCTCTCTTGCCTGAATTCCCTCCCCAAAACACCCCTAGAATCTGGCCCTAGAACCTGCAATGCCAAAAAGCCTAAACCCCAAGGAATCAAAGAGCCATGGCAGCACAACCAAAACCCTAAACCCTACAACCCTAAACCCTTAAACTCTAAAGCCCTAAAACCCTAAAGCCCTAAACCCCAAAAACCCTAAAACCCTAAAGCCCTAAAGCTGCAGCCTTCTAAGCGTGCCTGCAGCAGGAGGAGATCCCGAAGGCTGGCAAAAATCGGTTTTGCCCAAAGCGGTCCCTTTAGGGCTCCAGGGTTCTAGGGGTTTAGGGGTTCAGGGGTTTGGGGTTTTAGGGGTTAGAGAGAGAGGGCTTAGGATTTAGGGGTTTAGGGCTCTAGGGTTCTAGGGGTTTAGGGGTACAGGGGTTTGGGGGTTTAGGGTTCTAGGGGTTTAATTAGGGGTTTAGGGCTCTAGGGGTTTAGGGGTTTAGGGGTTTAGGGTTTAGGGCTCTAGGGGTTTGGGGGTTTAGGGGTATAGGGGTTTAGGGGTTCTAGGGGTTTAGGGGTTTGAGGGTTTAGGGCTCTAGGGGTTTAGGGGTTTAGGGTTCTAGGGTTCTAGGGTTCTACGGGTTAGGGGTTTAGGGGTTTAGGGCTCTAGGGTTCTAGGGCTCTAGGGGCTTAGGGGTTTAGGGTTCTAGGGCTTTAGGGGTTTAGGGCTCTAGGGGTTTGGGGTTTAGGGTTCTAGGGGTTTAGGGTAGTTCTTGGAATGGAAAATTGCAAGGAGGCCCGAAGGAAGAGCATAAGAAGCTATTCAGACCCCACAGCATTCCGCAGAGACTCAAGAGGGGCTTGTGATTGGACCTCACGGAGCAGCAACCACTCTTGGTTTAAGGTTTAGGGTTTAGGAAAGTTTCGATGACCGCTTTCTAGCATTCCGAATGTTTCCAGAAGGTTTCATGTTGCTTTGCATATCGGGTTGTAGGGTCTTCATGTGATCTAAAGGTTTTTTTTTTCAAAGGGCTTTCAGATTAGCTTCAGAACAGATTTGGGTTAGTGTTTTACGATGTTGTTGGTTTTTTTCTTTGAAAACTTTAGTTTTTGTTGGAAACTTCAGGGTTTCAGGGCTTTAGTGCAGTTTCGGACGATGGGGCTTGAGGTGAGATCTTTAGGTCTCTCTCGGGCTTCGGGGTTCTGCATCCCGGGATTTTTGTATAGCTAGAGGCTTTGGATTTGAAAGTTCGTTTTTCGGCCTTCAAGGCTTGTGAATGGCTGACTCCAGAACTCCTTCATCCTTAATATTGGCTTTTCCACGACCTCGACGTCTCACCCAGCACCCCCCCCAAACCCTAAACCCTAAACCCCGAGCCCGGCCAAGTTTTGCCAGGTCTTCTCTCTTTTCAACCTGCCGCCCAATACCGATGACCTCGGGGAGGATATCGTGTGCGGCCCCCGGCAAACCCTACAACCCGAAAGCAGCATACTAGAGGGGCCGCAATAAATACTCATTCTATTTTGGGGGTTCCTTATTATCATTATTCTAGCATAGTATACCCCAAAACCCTATTCTAAATCTTACAAGAAAGGCTTCCTTGTATAGTATACCCCAAAACCTTATACTAAATATTACAAGGCCCCTATGTTGGAACCCAGGACTTGAAGTCCCTAGACCCCCAAGACCCCAAAGCAGCCCGACGGCCCCGAACTTCGGGAGCCCAGAACTTCTGCGGCAGACCGGCCAGGGCCCTCCATATCGAAAGGAAGGCCCCGCAGGAAGCCCCATGAAATCCTAAACCGTACTAAACCCCCTTTTTTTGCCATGCAACCCTAAGCCCTACACCCTAAACCCTAAACCCCAACCCCCAAATCCTAAACCCCATACCCTAAACCCTAAACCCCATGGAAAAAGCCCTACATCGGAAGTCAAAATCTCTTCTCGGCTTCGAAGGGACGACGCCATCGGCGTCATCACCGACACGGAGTTCCCGGCCCTCGCTGCCTTCCTGGGGCTTTCGAACTCGGAGGCCTTTTTGGGTTTGGGGTTTAGGGCTTATGGCCCTTTCGGTTTAGGGTTTAGGGTTTAGGGCCTTTTGGGTGCTTTGGCGTTTCCATGGCCCTTTCGGGTTTAGGGTTTGGGGTTTAAGGTGGAGTGCTTTTGGTGTTTCCATTGCCCTTTGTGGGCATTTTGGATGTAGGCTTTTTCTTTGCAAGTTTTCGGGGGGGGGGGGGTGAGGATTCGCGCAGCTTTGCTTGAAGTTTCAGAGGGGCTTTTCGACTCGTTGTCGAGGAATTTAGGGTATGTAGGTCGCCCCCGTGGTCTTGGACCCTCTGTGTGTTTGGGGATGCTTATTTAAGCCGGTACCGTCAGTATGAAGGGGTGCTGGAATCTAGGTGTTCATGCCTTGTCTTAGGATGTGGGTTGTCAGAGGTTTGGGGCTTTGAGTGCATTTAATGAGGTGATTTCTTTTCGTTTGTGGGGTTACTCAACCAACACTGGCTAGTTCCTACATAATTCCTGAAGCTTGAGAACTTGGTTTCGTAGTGATTGTTCGTCTGGTGTTTGGTTTATTGGTTTACCTGGTTGGAACTCGAAGAACATCCCTAAACCCTCAACGCCTCCGACTGTTTGGGATCTTTCAATCAACTTGAGGCTACATGTAGGGATTGAAGATGTCGAAACGAGGGTTCACCCGCCGTTGATCAACTATCAGACCTAAGATGGTTTTTGAGGGTTCGGTGTCTAGGGTGCCGCTTGAGGGCTTTATGAGTGTAGGATGGGTGCTGAAGATCTAGGGGGTTCGGATTGCGGCTGTGGATCTTTTCGGGTTCCGGGTGGTTTGTGGACTGTCATCTTGTTCCCGACGTGAACTACTCCTCGTCTCATCGGTGCATTTCTCATCTGCTCCTCAGAGTTGACGAAACGTGGTAATGGAAAGCTCGAACATTTGCACGAAAACACAGAAACCAGCATCTCATCCCGAACCCTCGAGACCCTTTCCTCTATGAAATCAGCAGCCATAGCTTCAGCACAAGTAACCCCCAAGGCTACAGAGCCACAAGCCTTCCTTTCGAGACGGAAACTGCAGCCAGGATGAGATGCCAAGTATTGACAAGGCCTGGAGGGGCTCCTACACCTTAAACCCTGAGGGTAGAGGCGTAGCTTCATAGTCCAGACTCGCACGCTCCGGACATGAAAGGAGCCCCCCTGAAACCTAGAACCCGGGCACAGGTTGACAGCGTCAGAAGGTTTTGAGGGTGTAAGTGTGGTCAGTTTCGGGTCGCGGGGAGGTCAACGCACCTTCTGTGCCATAGTCAGAGCCTGCGTCATTCTGTGGCCGGCATGCGATACATGCATGCATGAGTGCATGCATGCATGCATGCTTGCTTGCATCCAGACACATCGATCCCTCCGTCAGGTCCGTCCCTGCGTGGATACGTGCGGGCATGCCTACAACAAACCATCAAACATGCCTACGAACAATAAACATGCATGCATGCATGCATGCATGCATGCATGCGTGCATACATACATGCATGCAGCATGCATGCATGCATGCATACATGCAAACAAACATACATGCATACATACATTCACACACGTACTCGCATACATGCAGACATACGTACATTCATACATGCAGAAGTACATACATACACGCATACACAATCATGCGTATATACATACTTGCTTGCATACATGTATGTATGTAAATGCAAATGTATTATATATGTATGCCAGTACATATATATATATATATGCAGTTAAGTCTATAATTGGCCACACATACATGTATACATGCCGAAAGCACCACTATCACAGGTGTTTCCCCATTGTGCTGCATGCTGTTCATGTCTAGTCCCTATGACGGTAGCTGTTTCCATTCTTGAGCTACCTCTACTCCCCACACAATACTAGCTACTTGTTGCTTGTTAAAAGTAAAACATGAACCGCCAATGGGAAAAGGAGTACAGATATCCCAAGGCGTGGGCAACCACTGGCATCAACACCAGGACCAGGACGAGGATGACGACGACGACCACCACCCATGCCAACGGCACGGCGACGACGACGACGACGACGATGACGGTTGATTACTAACCAGCATGGTCCTTGTTATGTTGATCACAAGCGCCTGCGTTGTGGTGATGATGTTGATGATAAATCAGGAGTTGCTGGCCAGATCCTTGCACGGGTTTCCTGATTCCTTTCCAATTCCGACTGCCTGCAGGTTCGTGATCGGCTGGGCCTAGCATCGTCAGAGTCCGGGCGCCTGCTCGCGATAGCATGGAAAATCATGGAGGTTTGCGTTGTTGGCTTTTTCCCATCCAGGCCTGTGATGTCGGTCCGAGTTTCGAGTAAGCTGTCTTGAGTTGGTGTCGCATTGGGGGAGTTCTCCTATGTTGGCACGCAACATGAATCCCGGAGTTGCCTCAACATCAAAGGCTCCCCAAGTTGCGAGAGTCGCGACACGATGCCCTCAACCAAAGGCTGCTTCGGATAATGCACGGCTTTTGGCCATCAGTTGAGGCTTGACGTCGGTCTAAGTAGCTTCATCTTTCACAACCATGCAACTTTTGCTATGCATGCATACAGACACATATTTGTATCTCCACACGTTCTTTGTTTACGTGTTTAGGTGTTGTTGTTCGGTGATGCCAAGACGTTCATACGATGGAATCACGGCCCGGAGAAGCACCCTTGGCCGCTGAGGATGCGAAAACTCTTTGTGGAAGAGCCGGCATCTGCCGTTGCCCAATGCGCCAGTGTTGGTCAAGCAAATGGTTCAGGGTTTAGGATGCACTCCAAGGGTTGAGAGCTCTTCGAGTCTTAGAGTGGGCTTGGAGGCTCAGGCTTCGAGGATGCTGGGACCTGAGGGTTTAGGAGCAAGGGTGGGCTGATGGCTGGAGGCGAGCACACATCGAAGTGTTTGGTTTGCCTTCGGAACGGTTTTGCCTTAGGTTGTGGTGTAAGTTCAAGAGATCATGAACGTGTTTATTGAAGGGCTAGGGACTTTAGTGACACTGAATCGTAAGAACCTGAAGGTATTAATGAAGATCTAAAAGGTTGGCCCGCCGTCCAAGATGCCATGATGTTGAATATTCGGGCTTGGCAGGTTGTCGGCTTTCAGTTTTGGCAGCTGCTCTCATAACCAGGGCTCTTGGAGTTTAGGGTTTCAGGTTCGAGGCCTGGGATGCGGCTCCCAGTCCCTCGCCTGCAGATGACCAAAACAACTTCGAATCCCTAGCTTACAAGGACAACTTAAGGTTTTTTCATGTTTTAGGATTTGGTAGCGTAGGGTTTGAGGGTATCTCAATGTGAAGTATCCCACTGTTTGCTCGGGTTGTCACGTGGTCTACACCTACTGGTGTAAGCCTCAACTGTAGCCTTAACTGATGTTTATCATGTTTAAATTTGCATAGGGGGAACCTTAAACGACCCTGTACCCATGACTAATCTCAAGTGGAACTTTACAAGATGTTTCATGTGCCCCTGCTCCGCCATGGACTCAAGTATCCCCACCTGGACCATCAGAGGACGAAGTAAGTACTATAAAAAGGACTAGGACCGGATGCTGAGTAAAACCCCGTGTGGCAACCTGCGCAGGATGTCAGGTGATCCCTAACCACCCATACACACGAACTATGAACCCTGGCCTGTCCTAACTACGAAGCTTTGTAGAATGCCTGAAGAGAGCACGATACTGCTCATGCATGGAGCACCTTATGGGCCGTGAGCCTTACGGGTTTTGAAGGTTTGGGGCTTAAGCCGCGAACGTTTTAATCTAGCTATAAGCACTCGGTAAGACCCTACTGCAACCCTGGGCCAAACAAAGGCCCTTAAAGGACCCCCTAAACCCAGTGCCAGTGGCACCTGCCTCAGCCGCGTTCACCCTAAACCCCTAAACCCTAAACCCTTAAATCGTATCGCTAAACCTATAGACCCCTAAACCGTATCGCTAAACCCCTAAACCCAAAACCCCTAAACCCAAAGCCAGTGGCGTTTCCTCAGCCGTGTTCGGCCCACGCAGCCGCAGCTTCGCACCGGCCCTCGGCCAAGGGCTTCCCTCCCTGCGGCGCCGGCGGGGAAGGGGTTACTTTAACCCTAAGGCTCAAAATAGGTTATGCTGACATGTGGGCAGACCCAAAAAGGAGTTTTAAAAAAATATAGCCCAAAAGCCTTATATAGTATGGTCTTTGGGCCCAAAAGCCCTAAAATATGAGTCCTTAGAGCCTTAGGGTAAAGAAATCGGATGACTATACGGGTTGCTGCAAGTGATTCCATAAGGGGTGCCACGGGCGTGATAGGGAGTTTAGGGTTTAGGGTTGAAGGCGTCTTCTTGTTGGCTTTGATTTTAGATTCTGTGTTTCAGAATTCGTTTACCATGTAACGGGCCGAGTTCCGAAACTCTACATCTTGCAGGGCTGTACACAACACGTTGGAAACTTCCAACGTTTCTTCGGCCCGGGACATGGGCTACTACTCGTATGTTATGGTTTTGGCGGGGTTTCCGTCTTATCGGGTTTGTTTGGGGTTGTGGCATGTCCTTGTTGAGTAGAGGGCTGTGTAGCATTGGTTGAGGGTTTGAGTGCGGTCAGGGCTTGCACCAGTAAGTCTAGCGATGTTTAGGTTTTAAAGTCATTCAAAGTTTTTTAAACATCACAGTTGTATTGGCTCAACCTAATTAAAAGTTAAACCCCAAAGCAGACCGTAAGCTCGAAACTCCAACTCCACATCCCTGAACCCTCAGCCAGTCTTCACCATCTGCCCGACGCCATCCCCCCAATCGATTGTAACATGCGTCTTGCAGCAGATGTAGGTCAGAAAGCTGCCTAAACCTCCAAAACACCCGTAAAGCGCCCTGACCAGGACCCGAATACAAATCAGACGAACTAGTAATGCCAATAATAAGAAGAATAACATATTAGCACTACCACGAGTATTCTTACTAATCTAATGGTGCTAGTCTGTGATTATGATGACTCTCACTTTCATTGTTATTATGGTTACATCACTATGAGTTACTATCACTTTCATTATTATTATTATTACTATTATTACTATTATTATTATTGTTATTATTGTTATTATTATTATTACTATTATGGTTACACTCTGAGAGCCGCGAGGCTGCCCTCTCAGAGATGGCGCCCGGCAGCCACAACCTCCCGGCCACTCCGACCCGGCTTCTTAGGGGCTGAGTAGGTGACCTTTCACCTTTTTTTTGGGGGGCTTATATAATCAACCTTTTTGGGGGCTTATATAATCGTAACCTTTAACCTTTTTGGGGGCTTCTATAATCGTAACCTTCACGTTTTTGGGGGCTTATATAATTTACGCTTTTGGGGGGCTTATATAATTTAACCTTTTTGGGGGCTTATATAATCCTACTACAAACGAAGGGTTAACCTTTTTTGGGCTAGGGTACTCGGCCCCCAATCCTTTCCGGGACTCGAGGGAGTCGGAAGCTGCACAGGACACTTCAGGGAACCCTGTAGGCATTCTAGTTGGCGGTGCAAGGTTTAGGGGGTCCGATGAGGGTGTAGAGGTCCTACTGGCATACGGGTCCTATCAGAGTTTAAAGCCTAGGGTGTAGGGTTTAGGGGTCCATGCAAAGGTTCTGCAAGGGCTTCTTCTAAAGTTTAGATTGGGTTCTTGCAACACCACGCCGGGTTTTGGAAGGTTTAGGTAGGAATTGTGTTTTGAGACTCAGCTTACGGTTTTGCAGTCTTGGATTGTCTTCATGAGAGTCGTGCACGATGCATGCCAAACTCCCGTCTAGAGCCTATCAAGAGAGCTGTCTAGTACGCTTACAGAGTCCGTTTTTCAAAGGAGCCCGCTGAGGATGAGGGAGCCTATATGGTCTATTTAGGGTTCCGGACGTTGGAGGCCTTTAGATGTCTGTTTGGGTGTGCCCGGTCGCAGACTATGTAGACGCCAACGGAAGTCTCCTCTGGCCGCTGTTGCCACTTATTGTTGTTGCCACTGACTGCTTCTAACACAACAGGGGGCGCTTCCGACCGAAGCAACCGCGCCTGCAGCGTCCGAGTTGCGAGAGTCCAGTGTAGGACCAGGATCCTGAGTGGTCATTGGCAGCTATCGGATCCTAAATATAATAAGAAAGATCTTCATGGGTTACCATATCAATGTTGTTAAAACATCTGTAATTCGTTGTTCTGAAGATCTGGTACGCTCCGCCAGGCAACGGTGCGGGATTCACCCCCCGCGACACCCACTGAGAAGCACATTACGGAGGCCGGGTCCGCAGCGAAGGCTTTTAGGATTGTAGGACTTTAGGATTTATAGGACTTTAGGGTCTGGGTCTTAAGGGTTTCAGGCTTTAGGGATGTCTTCGAGTGGAGCAGACACTCTGACTTGCCTGGGCTTCGTGGATGCTTGCTATTTTGTTCTCCCGAAACCCTAAACCCAAAGCCCTATGAGCCTTCTGGCAGCATGCCTTTGATTCTGAGATGTCATCGCACTTTCTTTGTGGGTTCCTCGTGCTTTCCAGGACTGGCATGTTTGGACCATGAGGCGATTCTAGAACGCGTGACAAACATCGTGATATTGTTTTTTTATTGTTACAATTATATCACGATTATGATTACTATTATTGCTGTTGCTGTTGTTACTATTGCTGTTATCATAATAATACTGATTATTATTCTTGTTATTATAATTGTTACTATTACTGAATGTTGGGACCCGGTGCCAGTCAGGGATCTGCAGCGCTACTATCGTAGCAAAGACAGCATGTACTACATATCCGGATCATGCAAAGACGCAGAAGCAGTCCAGATGGGACATGTAAGAGTCTCGTCATCCCAGCTTTGTTGGGTGACCCGATTGTCGACATTCCGCCGGCATTCGACCACTATGCTATTGCCTCTTGTACTGTCACGATTGAATGATGCAGCTGGCTGAAACCAACGCCATCACTACCACTACACCTAGACCGGAAACCTCAAAAACTGAGCCCGCTAACACTACTTTCCTGAGACTACTGTCGGCGCAGGTCTTCAATTGGAATCTGGATACAGAGCTTCTCGGCTTCAGGGCAGCCGCGGGCGGGCACGGTAGGCTTCAGGTTAGATTTGGTATCTCGATCTGAGCCTTTTGTCGGTCTGCTAAGTATGGGAGGCTTGTACTTGAAATTTGGTAGCAAAGGCCCTGGAATTACGCAGGGCAGTTCGTTCGAAAGGAGGGCTGATGCATGCTTCGTGCATTATGAATTGCAAGCTGCAAGATCTAGACTTTATATCTTTCGCATTGGGCACAGTAGAGGCAGCTGGTGTAAACCATGCGGATTCAAATCTCGGCGGGCTCCTAGAGCTCTTCGTTGCAGCAAGCATGAAGCGTTTGCTATGCGCCTCCATTATAAGTCCCCAGCAGAATCCAGCAGATGAAGTACCAGTATTGAACCGAAACGGATATGGCAGCATGGTTGCAAAACTGTGTGCAGGTTGCTGCGACGTCATGTCTTCGGTCTCGAAGTTGATCTGGCTCCGGCACATGTCCATGTTTTAGTCATTTTAGTCACAGGGTGGATTGTTGGTGTCATTACACAACTGATAGCAACTATCAAGAACATTGTGCTGCTGCTGCTGCTGGCCGATCTCTTCCTTCGCCTTCTCCGAGTATTGGTACCTAGTACCACCACCATTGACACCATCAGCACCGCCACCGCCACTAGCACGACCACGACCACTACCACCGCGACGACGAAGAACAACAACAACAACAGCAACAACAACAACAACTACTACTACTACTGCTGCGATGAGCGGGTGTTTATTTTCGGTGTAGACGGTTCTGCTATGTTCCGATAAGATTAACATGATCAGAATATGCCAAGTTTATAACGCCACGCCACTCCCCGCTGTGTCGTGTGTTGGGTCTTGGGCCTAGACTAGTGCTGGTATTCCACCAAAACAAAACAACCCGCTTTCTGCGAGCCAGGTTTAATAATCTCCTGGCTGCTGCTGCTGGCGATGCCAGCGGCGGTGCACTTCTCGTATCTTCGGTGGCAGTGGATGTTGGGAACCGCCTTGTCATCAAGCTGAGCAGAACTAAAGTGGTTAAAGCTGGCGTTCAGGGCCCTTGCCACCTTCGAGTCATAGCAAGACCGAGGGCCTTGTGACATTGAGTTCAGGCCCTTCAATCATTGATGGTTTCATATCGGCGGCGGCATAGAGCCATCGCCATAAGGCGTTCATTCACAGTGGCAGCCTTTTTTGGACTTCGGAAAGCTGAAGGCTTGGGCATAACGTGCCGAATCCCCAGACCGCCATAGCCTGAACCCTAAAGCATTGAGGCCTTAACCCGCAAGAGCTCTTTCCAATGCGAGGCGATCGACATGGAGTTCCCAGGCTTTCTTCGACAGGCCCGGCCGCAGACGTAAAGAGTCGAAGGCCCATGTGCAGTTCTGAGCAGGGCATAAGTAAGGTATTCATGGAGGTATATAGGCATGATTCTCACCCCACTGCAAGTTCTTATGCCGGCCGTTTTTGTTTACCCATAAACCCTTCAAAACTTGTACTAGGCTTTGGCCTTGTAAACCATATAATGATCCACAACGTTATGTACCCCTTGCAGAGCCCGTGGCCATAAAGCCATGCTCACAGGAGCCACGCAGTGGAGCCCGCTCAGCGCGGTACCAGGCTCTACGCACCTCGACAGGACCGGACAGCACTTAAACGACACATTTCTCTCGGGTATCAGAACGTAAGGTAGGGCTGGAAGGTTTAAGCATAGACTTCTGCGTCGTGGCATGTTGGGTTTCAGCAGCAAGGGCGCGGTACTCTCAAGATGTTTGTTGTTGTTCATCTTGTGCTTTTCCTGTGTTTTTGCAGAACTCAAGGTGATAGATGCACACGTTGCAGCTGAGAGTTGCTGTCTTTGGCTTAATGCTGCATTAGGGCATCCTGCTCCGGAAACATTTCTCGTAGGAGTCTGCATCTTTTCAGCAGCTCTTGTGCGATGCACATCACCAAAAGACAGCATAGTGTGAAATTAAGTTCCCGTGCAGCGATTAGCCTACAGTCTCCTTCATCGGTCGTCCAGAGCTCACAGTGAAATGGGCATGCGTGGTTTGGAGTTTAGGGCATATTTACTCTTGAAGCATCAGGCCTAGTCATAAGTAGGGTTACCTACCGGTGAAGCTGCAAAACAACTTGAAAGTGCCGCTTTAGATGGCTTGGGGGTCATGGGTGGTCACAACTGGGGATGTGAGTAACAGCATAGCAACAACCACAGCATAGTTTAACATAATGCTCGCTCCCGTTAGAGGCAACAGTACACTTATATGATATGTTTGGCTTGCCCATGGATAACCCTAACACTCTCTTGGAAAGCCCCTGACCCCCGGTGGCTATTGCTTCTTGATGTTTGGGAGGCTCCGGCGACGTGGCGTATTGGGCAGTTCGAAGCAAGAGCCAAGAAAATTGTGGCAGGAAGAGGTTTTAGGGTGTATGGTTTTTGTTGGATGATCTCGTTTGAAACTCAAACTAACAAGGGGCCAGTTCAGCATGGACACAGAACTGACAACTCGCAGGGAATCCGTTGAAAGCTGTATTCGTGCCCTGGAAATCAGTCCATGCCTCGAAGCCCTATGCCATAGCTCCCCTCCGTGTCCATACAATTTGCGACCCCGACCGTCCCGAAGCTAACCCAGGTGAGAATGTCGATCGCCTTCGTTTGATCCAGTTGGGAGCAGCGGTGGCAGATGCCAGACAAGCTTTTAGTCCCAGGCGTTGCTGCGCTTTGGGCTTTGAAGACTTATGGTATGTGAGAGTTTCAGGAAGCCACAACCTCTAGTGCAGGACGGTAGCAGTAGCATCCTAGACGGAATAGACCTCAAAAGTGCGACCCTATACTCCCTAAACCCTGAACCCCAAAACCCTTTGAAACCTCAACCCTAAACCTTAACCGCCAGAACCCAAAATAGATGCGCTATCGGGCTGTGGGCTCGGAATAGGGGTTGGCAGGATTCCGGCCGAAGCCCCACAGCAGTCGGGAATCGTTACAATATATTTTTTTGTGTAATGTAGGGCCTTGGTGTAGATTATGCTGTGATTATAATAAGGAGCCCTAATAAGGAAACTGCAATAAGGAGCCCTAATAAGGAATCTATAACAAGGAGCAATAAGGAACCATATTGGTAACTTAGGCTTCTCTAGTCGGACCTCTTAAGTCACAGAGCTGTTGCAACTTAGAGTCTTAGAGCAGCCTTGCGAGATGTTACCCTCTGAAGTTGATGGATGTGGGAATTTAGAAGCTTAGAACTTAGAGCATTTAGAACCGTATAGAGCTTAGAACATTTAGAACCTTAGAACTTAGGACTGTTTTTTGGATATTTCTCTGTGAAGTTTGTGTTATCGCGTTGCTACACTTCTCCCTGTCCTCCTTCGCTTGCAGACTGGCACTACTTGCAGGCCAACGACCGACGACCCTGGCTTTCAATCCTGGTAAAACTGCCAACTCTGCCATGTCCTTCAAACTTGGACAACCCCAATATAGGTTCCATAATGTAAGAATACTTTCACATTGTCATGCATCCGACCTTCTTCCTCACCTGCAGGCCCTTCAACTTCAGGGAACCCCAGCAAAGTCCACCCGCAACCAGAAAGTACAAACCCCAAGGCAAGTCCCGAACCGGCCGTAATCCTTGCATGCAGAGCCCTGCGCCCCGAACGCCCTGGCCCTAAACCCCAACCCTCCCCCAAACCCTAACCCTTATCCCTAAACCCCGAAACCTTGGCCTCAAACCTCTCCTTGGAACCTTGCGGCAGCCGAGGATGCAGATGGAACGGTCCGAGGGGCGTGGAGCTTCAACCTCAAGTGGCTCGCCCATTTTTTCGCCCACATGTTTTGGATTTTTGAGCTTTGGCTTTCAGATTTTGTATATATATATATATATATTTTTTTTTTTTGGGGGGGGGGTTCGGGTTTTGGTCTTGGGTTGAGGGCTTCGGTCTTGGATTTAGGGTTTGGCTTTTGGGTTTAAGCTTTTGAGTATAGGGATTAGAGTCTATATGGGGTTTCAGGTGTTTACTATAAGGCGTCAGGAAAAGATTCTTTTGAAGACTCCTATAAAGGTTCGTCTACATGAGTTTGAGGTTTAGCGTTTGGCGGTATTTAGGGGGGTTGGGGGTTCGGAGGTTTAGTAATTTTAGGCATGTTGTGGAGTTTGGAGCGGCCGTTACGCGCGTTTTGGGTTGAGGGTGGGGATTTTGTCTTCTGTGCTGTACTTCCTTAGTGGCCAAGAGCCCGCCTCCTTTCCGGGATTTCTGCTTCAATTTGTGTGGAGCCTTCTAAGCCTTCAAGTGCATCCAGAGAGAATGAGAGGACTTACAAAACAGCTCAAAAGCCATCCTTCAAGTTCCATCAGCAATCGCAGTTACCGGATGAGGTGCGGATGAGGTGGGGGACCTTGCCAAGGGAGGTTGCGGATGCCACGCAACATGCCTGCGGACA
Organism: Symbiodinium necroappetens; assembly: GCA_905231915.1. Classification (NCBI taxonomy): domain Eukaryota; class Dinophyceae; order Suessiales; family Symbiodiniaceae; genus Symbiodinium; species Symbiodinium necroappetens. Next base: position 30,289 of record CAJNJA010010698.1, read on the forward strand.
CCAGAACCGTTGACGCTAAACCCAAAGCCCTAAAGCCTCAACTCTAAAGGGCTGGAGTTGCTTGGACTGAGGTTCGACATCGACGCCACCTCGGCAGCAGTTACGAGGGCAATGAGCGTGCTGAATGTGGATGCATCCGTCGTAAACTAGGGCTTAGGGTTCAGGGTTTGGTGTTTCGGGTTCAGGGTTTAGGTGACATGTTGAGCCAACTGCTGACTTTTTGGGCAGCATTCGGGGCCATGTCGAGCCACTTAGCCGCCGCTTTCCCGCCCAGACTCTTAAGAGTTCTATGACCCCATATGTTTGCTAGAAACTCCTATCGCGGTTCACAGCCTACAAAACGCAAAACGCTAAGCCCCAAGCGGAAAAGCCGTAGGAGTGTGACCGTCAACAGCCTTATCGTCACCGACCAGACTCCGAAAAGCAAATTGAGAGCCTGCTGCAAAAAATCAAAAACGCCTAAACCGAAAACCCTAAAATCCTAAACCCTAAATGCCCTAAACCGAAAACCCTACGAGCCATGGCCCCCAGCCGAAAAAATGACCTTAAGGTTGACCTCCACACAGAGAAGTCCATGGCCTTCCTTCGTGCCGCAGGGGGGCTCAGGGGTGGGGTGGCAAGGTTTAGGGTTTAGGGGAGTTTAGGGTTGGGTTTAGGTTTCGGAATATCCCTTCCCCAGTGAGGTTTTTGGGTTGGGTCAAAGAGTCCTGGGGTTGGCACACGCCGGAAAGTAATTCCGCTTGCAAAAGGTGCAGCAGGTCATCGATTTATAACAAACCCTAAACCCCAAACCCTAAACCCCAAACCCTAAAACCCCAAACCCCTAAACCCGAAATCCTAAACCCTAAACCCCTAAACCCCGAGCTTTCTCGCTGAAAACTCCCCAGGCAGGTCTGGACTTTCCCCGCCACAAGAAGGAGGGGATCGATCCAGGCGCCGAGAGCTTCTGAGGTTTAGGGTTTTAGGGTTCCGGGTAGAGGAAGTGTAGGGTTTAGCGTTTTAGAGGGAGTGTAGGGTTTAGGGTTTAGGGTTTAGGTTCAGGCTAGAGGGCCTCGGCTGAAGAACGGCAGAGGAGGCAGTGCTGGCAGTCATCAAGTCCGGTTTCAAAAAGGTTCAGGCTAGAGGGAGTGTAGAGTTTAGGGCTTTAGGTTTTAGGGTTCAGGGTAGAGGGAGCTTAGGGTTTAGGGTTTAGGTTGGAGTGTAGGGTTTAGGGTGTAGGGTTTAGGTTCAGGGTAGAGTGGGGTGTAGGGTTTAGGGTTTAGGTTCAGGGTAGAGGGAGTGTAGGGCGTAGGGTTTCAGGACCTTTGTTTGTGGATTTTGGGGCTAGCACCGGGGCCTCACAGCAGAACATCATAGCAGCCCGAAGTCGTCCTTCTGAGTACGTAGCGTCCATGGATGAAAGTCCTGTAGAGTTAGTTTCAAAATGTCCCTCAGCTGATGCCATCACCTCAGAACAGGCCCTAAACCCGAAACCCTGAACCTTAAACCCTGAACCCCAAACCCCAAGCCCTAAACTCTAAACCCTAAGCCCTAAACTCTAAGCCCTATACCCCCAAACTGTTTAGCGACATCCCAGGCACGGGGCCGCTAATTGACTGAAAAGCCGCCCCGGGGCCCAAACAACGCGGTGGGCGGAAAAGGCGAGAACCCCAAATCCCAAAAAGCGGTTCGGAAGACGATCGAACCCTTGAAGTTCTAGGTATAATGTGAATATGAATATAACTATAAACATAAACATAAATAATTAATAACTATAGGTAAATATGTATATATACATATATATATATATTATAGAATTATACATGCACACAGTATAGTATAATGCGATATGATCAGATCTAATACAATAGAGCTTGACGGTTTAGGGTTTAGAGGTAGCGTCCCGCCGACAGATGTTTTGGCCTTTATCGGGTCCCTGTCGCTCAGTCGTCCTGGGCCAGAAGCTCGCCAACTCGTCCTTGGTCGGACCACGGGCACCCTCTTGGGTCACATTCGCAGGCGGGCATGGGCGCGCTGCACCGATCGGACAGTGCATGGATGTTTGGTTCCGAGAGCAGCGGGAATTCTACAGAAAATGAAGACAGTGAAGAAGAAGAAGAAGGAGAAGGACAAGAGCAGACAGGGATAGTTAATTAGTATGCATGTATGTGTAGATCAGTACAAAACCTTGAATTTACTCATGTGCTCTTCTGTCTTCCTGTCTCTCTCACCTGCTCCTTTTTTGTGTCGACTTCTCACGGGAACCGGTGACAATCCGGTAGGAATGTCTCGGATTGTAACGGAACAGATTGTTTAACGCAGTTGGTGTCATGACACAAGTAGAGTTTCTCTACATATCGTCAACCATGTGGGCGTCTGTCCCGTCGGATGGGAGATGACAGCTTGAGATCCACCCTGGAATCCGTCTTTCACCCGGCAGGATGCCGCGTTTAGATTGCGGTCTGGCTTCTAAGCAGGGACGTGCATATGTATACCGATGCGTACACGCACGCACGCACGCACTTACGTACTTGTACCTGAATGTATGCCTATATACGCAGACACACGAGCACGTACGTACATGCAGATGTGCACATGCGCCCGCGCAAACAGATGCATCTGTGTGTATGTATGCATGGATGGATGATGAACGAGTGGATGTACGATTGCAAACTATGTGGATTTATGCATGTATGTAGGTAGGTAGGTATGTATGTATGTATGTATGTGTGTGTGTGTGTATGTCCGCCTGTCTGTCCGTATATATGCACGCATGCATGTGTGTGCCATGTATGTCTGTAAGTAGGTGTGTGGGTAAGAATGGGTGTATGATTCGTGAGCAGGCCTGTATGTGTGGTACATAACGAAATGGAATGCAATGCACTGTAACATACTGTATGTACGTATATGTATGCCGGCAGGTCTGCATGTTTATCTGTCTGCCTGGCTGTTTGCCTGGCCGTGTGTCTGTCCGCTTGCCTGCCTGCCTGCCTGCCTGCCTGCCTGTCTGACTGTATTTATGTATGTTTCCCTACCGCCCCGGGTACCTACTATATAGGGTACTAGAGCCCCTAAGGCCCTAAAAAGTAGGTACCTGGAGGGTTAGGGTTTCAAGAATCGCATGTCGTAAAACCTACATGCAAGCATTGACCATCTCCCCAGCTCACATGGTCCCGACGGAGCAATGCAGCCTAAGGAACAGCAAATCGACAAGTGCAGATGGCTGGTGGTGATTTACGAGTCTTCCAAGGGAGTATGGTTCAAGCAGCGCTTTGCCCAACATGCTGCACCCCGAAGCCCTGAGCCGTTGAATCCATCTAGCAGTTACAGTCGCGGCTTTAGATGTTGCAGGTTCATATGACCTTGCGTACCTTCTGAAGCTGCTGTGACTTGGGTTTAATCCGAAGCCTCTCCACTCGATCCCCTCAAGATCGTTGGTGGCTTGAACTTCTAGACACGTTTGCTTTGTGGCTTGCTTGATTTAGGGTTGGGGCTCCTGGGTCTTTGACTGCATCCCCACGGTCGTGAGCAGTGGCCCTCTGCCTCGGAGACCTCAACCTCCCATGATCGACTGAGTCTACCGTTCATCCGAGAGACGTCATGCCCTTTGCAAAGCATGGGGTGACAGCTCCCTGTTTCTCCCGTGGTTTCAGCAGAATTCACACGCAAGAGTCTCACCAAGGACCGCAGGGCAGCCGTTGCCACGCGACTTCCACAGCTTTGACGTGCAACTGGGCATGTACTGCCTCCTTGGCAGCAAGCAGATAGGTACCGAGCAGCTTCATGATGCCTTGTCCGCTGTTGTGAGATCTCGCGCGATGCGTCGGAGGTGTTCTGGGGGAGCAGCTGCATGTCGGTGCTGCTAGTTGTGTGATTGAAGCCGTGTTCTGCCCGAAACGTGGCGAGTATCGGCCACTAGAAGGTCTCTCTTTCTTTTGTTTTCAGCGTTCCTCCTGACCCCGCCTCACCACATGCTGCGCCTTTGCATTATTGCTTCAGCCTTGTCGCTTTGCAGCGGCGAGAGCCTCCCAGAAGACGTCCTAGAGTTCAACGATGAGTGTGCAGAGGGCTCTTGCGCCTTGAGTGCCTTGCAGCATCGGCGCCAACCAAATGCATCAGAAGAAGAACATGCTTATGGTTCGGAAGAGGAGGTTATTCAAGCATTCAAAGGAAAGGAAGCTGTGCCGCCCGGCTCACCCAAGTGGATTGAATGTGATCCGCTCTGCCCAGAGATGCCGGCGCCTTCAGATTCTTCGGACTCCTTGGGCGCTGGACCAGAGGAGGATGAGTTGGGATCCACAGGCCTTTGGCATGCAGGTGCCAATTGCTGGTACCGATGCCATGGTGCCGGTTCGTGTTCCAACTTCTGTGGACCAGGGAATTCCTGCTGCCGCTGGCATGCGCGCTATGATCCACCAGCCTGTCGTTCAGTGAGGTGGTGGCCTGCCACCTGGCCGAAGATTGTATTTTGTGCTGATTTGCCAAGGCAGTGGTCATTCATTTTCGGGTTTTGCATCAGGGTCTTTGTGGCTGCACTTGCGGGTATTCTGATCATCGCTCCCTGTCCTCAGGTCGTCCGCACTTACCGTGATTCGAGCATGACTTTGTTTACGCGCAGCATATGTATGTATGTATGTATGTATGTATGTATGTATGTATGTATGTATGTATGTACGTATGTACGTATGTACGTATGTATGTATGTATGTATGTATGTATGTCATATATGTATGTCTGGATGTACGTACGTATATGTATGTATTGCGGTATATAGTTTGAAATTTTAAAGGAAGCCCTGTGCTCCAAGGTTATCCACTGGCACACCTGCGTTGCCACAGGGCATCATGACAGCCCTTCTCCACCCCCTTCCTCGTCTTCTTCAGGCTCCGGATCTGACAGCTGTGCGACTTCTGGCCGCACTAAGAGTTCAATTCATGTTTGCCTACAGTTCCGTTGACACGAGTATATCTGGGCTTCACCGACCGGAAACGTCACCTAGTACCGTATTCGTGGTTGGTCATCAAGCTTCTGTTACCTGTGTCAGTCAAACATTCTGACTGAAGCATACTGACAAGCAGAACGACAGACGGACATGCATACATCCACAAATGCATACAGACATACACAATCCTTTTATGTGAAGGTTTGCGTAGGTTGTTTACGACGACGAAGGCTGTTGCTCCCAGGGTGAAGCTTCGGCTGAGGGATGGGCACGTACTCAAGCAGGGTTTCCTTGGAGAATCATGGGACTTTGTAAATAAGGTTAAAAACAAGGTAACTACACTTAATTTCTTATAGCCCGAGTCAAGGTACTTTAATCCTTACTTAGTTACTCTTTCCCATGATCCTCCAAGTAAGGTTTAGGCCAAGGAATCCGAGACTTCGAGGCACTGCGTTTGCGCCACACGAATAGGCAAGGCCGAGCTCGACAGGCAATCGATGACTTGGTCGTGGTGAGTGTAAGGGATGAAGGGTTTAGGGTTTAAGGCTTGAGGAGTTAGAGTTTAAGGTTAAAGGGGTTTAGGGGTTAAGGAATTTAGTTGAGGGTTTAGGGTTTAAGGGGTTTAGGGTTGGTTGCAGAGCAACTGTCGGAACGGCAGCAGACGGTCAAAACGTAAAAGCTGAATCGAGCAGGCACCTGGGAAAGATATTAAAACAAAAGCAGCGGCTGGGTATTTGCGCAAACCTGTGTCGTGCCTGGCTCCTAATGGGTGCTTCGTTTTCCCCCGTTCTAGCTTCTATTACCTTCCTTGCTACCTTTTGCTTGGATACACCTAGATTCTTAGCAAGCAGAACTGGCCGGCAAAAGCCGAATAAACTGCAACCAGCAGCTCAACATTCGCTTATTTCTACCTCTACTTAAAGTCTCCATTACTTTTAAAGTTACTTTTACCTAAACTCAAAACCCCCGGTGCATCACTGTGGTCACCCCTGCTGCTTACTCCAGCTGAGTGGCTACAACCCTAAGTTGAGGTGATCAGAACAGTACCATGTACCTCTTCATAAAGCTGAGCTGTGCAAAGGTCGGGTGCAGTTTTGATCTCAGGTTTGGACCCTCTTCTTTGCCTGAGTGTTCCTATTGAGTCCTTTTGTCGGTATAGGATAGATCAAGGGCTCACTAAGAATAGCGAATATTTCTTGAGCATGTGCTATAGCACTATAGTATACTATAGTATAGAGCCAGATGCATATTAAGAACAGTCTTTTAACTGCGGGCCTACGGCGTCCAAAGTTGCAGCTTCTATGATTGCGGGGAGTGGCAGGAGATGTTTGGTTGCCAAAGTGCACATTCGAAGATCCGAGGAACCGTGGTGCAATGGGAGACGTGATTACTGTCTACCACCAGGCTGGGTGTGTCAAGTTCAGCGTTTGGAGCTAAGAGATGTTGTTCAGGCTTGTTCTCGGCTTAAGATCTGGTCCTCTTGGCTCAAGAAGCGACCTGCCCGGAAGCAATCGAGTCCTCGGAGTCGCCTGCATCACAGAGCCATGCGACCCTTCCTGGCTGCATGCTCTGGCCAAAACGCTCCCGGTAAATGCAGAGGGTACGTGGTTTAGGTCAGGGCCAATGCAGGCAAAGTATGTCTGCTCAGACCCGAGCACCGACGCTGGTTTGGAGGAGTGCCTCTCGGTTCTGCTGGCACCCCAATGGCTACACGGACAACCTGAAACTTGTCTATGAAGCGCCCGCCATAACAGACAACGGCACCAAATACGATCTAGTGCGCGTCAGTGGCTCCACCGTCAAAGTCCAGGTTGACAGAACATCCCACTATGGGCGGACTTGACGAGATCGTGGATGGTGTGGCAAGGGCCAACCTGGTTGCCACGGACTTTGCGAAGCCATGGGAACCGACCAGAAGTTCGATACAGATGATGCTGGCGCAGCTGATCATCAGCAACGGCTTCTCAGCCAGGTCTCTGCCCCACCTACACCAGCAATGGTGTTATTGATGACGATTCTGGGGATGGTTCACAACACCCCTGGCTGTAAGGCACGACGCTCGCAGAGAAGTGCCCGGATGTGAAGAATTTCCCCAGTGGGATGTACAAGTACACATTCCTGGCGTACCAGGACTCGCATCCAGATTGCCCGAAATGCACCCCCCACTTTCCGCAAGAGGGTTGAGGTTGGCATCTTTTCCAATATCACCATCGACTCGGACAAGACACTCGACACCACAGGCCCAACAGCAGCCTCGAAGATCCGTTTCGAGGCGAACAGCATGGGTCTCAAAGTTGCGCTGCCTACAGTGGTGACGAGCGGTCGCAAGGATTCCCAGAGGTCAGATCAAATCGCCGTCCACGACCCTGCAGTCACTGGAGAGGGCCCTAACACAAGCGCTGGAGCTGGTTTCGCCGCCGCTGTGGAGGGTCATGTAATTGCTGCAATGTCTAGATGTTGCGCTGCCCAGGACTTGTTCCATGTCTATTGGTATGTCGACACATGTAACGTAGGGGTCTGTCGAAGTGTACGCCGTACGCATAAACAGACGAAGATAGCACCAGTCTGTGCCTTTGCATGTTGCGCAACGAACCTAAACAAGTATTTCCTTTCCACTTTTGCAGAAGCATTCGGTGTGCAGGGGTGTGCTTACATCAACCGACAGCTCCGATGTACTCGGTTGAATTGGAACATGAGGGCGTGAAGGCTGGTTCTGTGGATGTTGATCGTGTGTGATATGGGGTTCGAAGTTCAGGGTCTAGCCGGCCCTGTGTCAATGTACGGATGGCCTGGCAGAGTGTGTGAAGGCCTCGTCGATCGGTTCGAATACTGTGCTTAGATCGGGTTCGTGCGTCGCGTCTGCTGGGGTAGTTTGGGTGGTGAAGCCGCGTGTGCCATGTGCGAGTTGCGAGAGTCGAATCCATCTTAAAACCCCATCCCCAAGGCCGTACACCGAGATGTAACATCCTCGCTCCAGGCTTTCTCCTAACCACCAGCTTGCATCAAAGCTTCTGCAACCGCCGTCAGCGCGCCGTTGCTCTATGATAGCAACAATCCCAGAAGTATCAATCATTCTTATAGCAGCAGTAAAGCCAGTGCCACGAAGATGCGATGCAGCGACAATCGCACCACAAAATCAACAGCACCATTCGCAGTAAAAGTGCAGTGCACGTGGCATCATCATAAATCACACAAACTTGCTGGTGTGAAAGCCAATATCAGGAGCAACTGCAACCATATGTCCGCAGCCCTGGCCCGTAAACGTGTTTCCCTGCAGACTGGTTGCAACATCGGCCCGCAGATGCCCGGCTGTTATGTTTAGGGGTTTGGGTTTCATGCAGACAAGAGTTAGAGATACCAGGCTTATATGGCGGGTTGCTCAAACTCAGGTACTTGTAGGGCTCTTTCTTTTGAGTCTACCTGTTGGGTTCTTTTTCTGATCGACATACAGCATGTAGAAGAATACCCTCGACCTCTTTTGCGCACTAGAGTCGGTGACCAGGTCGATTGGAGCAGTGGGATTCCTGTTTCCGCCTGTTTCCCCATGTTCGGGGCCAGAAAATTCGTGCTTCGCAGAGGAACTGGCCCGCAAAACCGTGCAACGAGATTATAGACTCCGTGACTACGACGATTACGGATGAAGGAGGGTTGAGGGTTTCGGCAATATCGGAGTAGATTAAGTCGGTTTCCGCACGTGGATCCCTAAACAACCAAGGATTCTGAGAGAAGGCTTCCACCTTGGTCATTCTGGCTGGTGCGGCGGCGGCATCTACTTTGCTCGGAGCCGAAACCCTTGCCTGCAGTGTGCTGATTCAAGGGTCTGTCGGACTCGGAGTGCTTCTGAAGGGTTGATAGATGTGTAGCTCATTAGGGTTCAGGAGTAAGTTTTTGCAGGCCGTTGGCGCGCGGCACCCTAGGGTTGAATCGTTAATCCATTGATGCTGGCGGTTACAGGGCCGCAGTATACGTATCATATTCACGCACTTTTTGCATTAGATCTTATGATATTGATCTTAATGGTGGTATGTGCAGTTATTATACATACCTGTAATATAATATTATACCAGAATGTCAGGTTAGATTTTATGATATCATGGTAGATTCTAGTCGGTCAGATTTTCCATATAGATTTGTGCACACGCGCGCACACACACACA
>CAJNJA010010699.1:0-14055 GCA_905231915.1 Symbiodinium necroappetens
CCCCCCCCAAAAAAAAAAATCAACAAAAATAAAAGTTAAACTGGGAAAACAGGATTCCGATCAGGAACTTTCCTCAAAAAGCCCTTGCAAAATCAAGCCCAGAGGTTTCCTAATCAGGCTCCTGCATGAGCAAGGGGAGCTCCCACTTCCGAAGCCCAAGCCCTGTCCTGCCTAACCCAAGCCCTCTAAAGAGCCCTTTAAAGATGAGTGTGTGTGTATATATATATATGTATATATCTCTACTGTAATATATACATACATGTGTATATATATATATAGATAGATAGATATAGATCTAGATAGACCCTAAAGCCAAAAAGTCCGAGGACGTGAGCATCAATCACAAAGACTGGGCGGCAAGCATTGTCTCGAAGATGACCGAAGAGGTACCTCTTTCGGGTTCTAGTCGGTTTGGGATTCTGCTTAGATGTGTTGTTCTTTCCAGGTTCATTAAGGTTTGGATTCCTCTTTAAGAGTTCGTCTAAAGGTTATAGGGGGGGTTGTAGTGTTTTTAAGTGTTTGCGGGTTCCTGGAAAGGTTCGACAAGGGCTTAGAGTCTTCGAGTAGGGTTTCTGCATGTTCGGCGCTTAAGTTTTCGTTGCAATTAGTTCGTGTTCTTCCGGGTACTTTGTCCATCTCAAGAGGATCCTGACTATAAACTGGGAGAGTCCAAAAAGAAACTGCAGCGAACATACTTGGTATGGGGTCCTTGCGTCACACCGAGCCCCAGAAGCACAGTGACTTGTGCAGGAAGCTTGTTGCCATTGTGCTAGAAAGTGGGGTCTGAGGGAAGACCTCTCTTCAAGGGCCTTTCAGCTTGGGACCCCTGTAAGCTGTTCTAAAATCCCTGGGTCTGCATCGCATCAAGCATGACATAGGCAACTTGTTCAGGCCAAGCTTGTGGCCTTGTGCTTGTGGCCTCCTTCTGCGCTTTTTCTAGCCTCTGTATCTCTTGCCATGTCTGTTTTCACGGCACCCCGACACCCACTGTGAAACTCGCGGTTCTAAGGAGCTCACAGAGGGGATAGAACAGTTTACAAAAAACGCGTGTAGCATCTCTTAGCCTCTCTTTTTGGAAGGATGCAGGGCTTTTGCACGTCGGTACACAGGGAGGCGTGCATCCAAAGCAGGCGATGGAGAGATGGATAGAGCGACCATGCGTTCGCACGTGTACTGATATGCATGCATGCTCACACATTGCATGGTATGCGGCACACTTTTTCTAGGGTTGTAAGCATGGTACAAGCAAGAACACGTTTGAGGGGATCCAACCGCAAACATAACAAGGAGCTGTTTGTGGAGCCATGGCAGCGCCGCAGCTGAAGTTTCATGGCTCCCCGGGGCGGATGACTGCCGCAACGCTTCCGGCACTGCTGCTGTTGCTGTGCATGTACTCTGCGGAGGAGTATCTGGGCTCAGTCGTGTGTCTGCTCTTGTCGGTGGCTTTTGTAGCCCTAGCTCTACACACCGGCATTGCACCTGCTTATTTTCCTCATGTGGACCATCCCCTGCACGTGCTCGACCGGCTACGATGGGGCTGCGGCTGCGCGGCTCTGCTCATCCTCCTCTTGGCGTCCCGGTGCAGTAACGGGTGCGTCTTCTCCTACGTGAGCCTCCGCTCGCAAGCAGTTCTGAGCGTGCAGGACTACTCCGAAGCCGGCGTGGCCGATGCAGGGCTCGTGCAGATCAATGGCATGATGGATAGCAGTCGAATTGGCGCGGTAGCCTCATGCAGCTCCTGTACAGCCAGCGAATGTGCCAGGAAGGACTGCAGAAGGGAAGCTGCTCTCAACAACATCTCGGACCTTCCTCAGATGGAGGGCCTCCACAAACTAAACTTCCTTGACAACCCGATCCTCTTCCGTCGTCTCAGCGGTGCGGGCAGTGGTGGGGGCGGTGGGGGTGGTGGCGGTCACGGCGGAAAAGGCAACACTTGCTCGATCACGTGCCTCTACGTTGCACCTTTGTTGCCAGCCGCTGCTTGGTCTCCCCAGTAGTAAGTAGAGCCCTTTTATCTTCTTTGGGTCGCAGGTATAGTAGGATGTCCGTCTCAAGATTTAACTAGTACGAGAAACGGACCCCTTGTTAGAAATGGTATGTCGGTGAGAACCTTGGGTGTCACGGGGATCTGTGCAATCACTTATAGTATGAGCACTTATAGGACGCATGTATGACCCCTATGGATCCTTTCTGGGACCCTTACGGGAACCTCGTAAGCACTCGTCCTATGGAACCCCAATAGAACCCTCTTGGGAGCAGCGTAAGACCCAAAATACAACCTTTCTAGACCTCTGGTATGTGGCCCGTCTAAACCCCCCCCAAGCCAAAGCCCACAAAAACCCTTATAGACCTTAATTCCAGACCATCCTAAACCCTAGGCCTAGAAGCCTCGCCAGGCTTGTCCCAGTTGCGCGTGCTGGAACCTGAAACCCTAAGCCTCCCCTAAACCCTAAACCTAAACCGTAAAAAAGCTTAAGCCCTCAACCCTAATTTTCTAAGCCTAAACCCACAAAAAACCCCTAAACCTATAAACCCTCTATGTATATGTATATTATATATATATACCTAAGCCTATATATCCTAAACCCTAGACTTAAACCTATCAACCCTAAACCCTCGACCTAAACCATAGACCCTAAACCCTCGACCTAAACCTATAAACCGTAAACCCTGTACCGAAACCTATACACCCTAAGCCCTAGACCTAAACCTAAGCCCACAAAAAAAGCTCAAACCCCAAACCTTATACCTAAGCCTACATGTCCTTGCTAAGTAGGAGGGAAAGATACCCAAGCCTACACCCCCAAAAAGGCCTTAAAACCCCGAATCCTGGACCTTCTAGGCTTACGGCAAGGGCTCCTCCATGCACACGGGGCGACCTGTGGCCTGGGCCGTGCAGTCCGGGTCTGCGCCCAGCCCCGAGCAGAGGTTCGAAGTCATCGGCGCCTGGGTCCTTTTAGGGTTCGGGGCTTTTAGGGTTTGGGGTTTAGGCCCTATAAGCCCTAAACCCTCCTAAACTTTAGACCCTAAACCTAAACACAAATGACGGTTAAGGGTTTAGGGTTTTGGGTTCTGATTCGAAGTCATCGGTGCCTGGGCCTGGGTCCTATATATAGGTCCTTTTGTTCAGGGCGTCGTAGGGTTCGGGGTCGAGGGTATACAGGGGTTTAGGGTTCAGGGTATCTAGGGCAATATAGGGTTTAGGGCCGGTTTGGGCTTCAGGGTTTAGGATTTAGGGCATACTGTTGATTGTGTTGGGACTTCTGAGAAAATGGATTCCTTGAGGGGTGTGGATAGAGTCCATCCAGCAATGTAAATGTTATCGGATCTGAAGATTATCAGAAGACTGGCAACATGGGGAGCATTCTCGTGAAGCGGCTATCGGGAAACCTAGGCACTTCTCATTTCGATTGGTGGTCTGGCAACCGCAAAGGGTATCAGCGAGCCATGGATGATCTGCTGCGCAACCAGCTACCTTCGGGCTTGCGTCACTGTGATGGCCTCCAGGCTGTCCATGATTCCAAAAGCTGGTGGACAGGTTGCTGGGCTTTGCTCAGGAAGGTCAGATTTCACCCTTACGTTTGTACGCTAAACCTAGACCCGAAACCAAGTTGTGGCAGATATCTACAGCAACAAAGCACGTCTCCATAATTACCGAGATCAGGTTACGGCCACAATGGCTTCATAGACTGTCCACGGGAGCTCAAAGGGGAGTGCTGTTGCCCCCTGGGCCACCGAATCCTCGAAGATCGCTGCGAGCCTTGTGGTGACTTCGCCAAAACCCTGCACCCCAAATTTTGTTTCTATAAAGCCTTCAGGGTTACTGTAAGGGATGCTTATGGCTCCTTCTAGGGTCCTGTCAGGGTTCCTATAGAGGTTCCTACAAACCCAATACCCTTTCGTAAACCCCCTAAGCGTTGAAAGCCTACAGGCTGTTCTGAATTCAGGTGACTTCGCCGACGCCGTCGAAGAGTTGCATGCCCTGCCATTGCTCTACACTCTGAGCCCGGAGTCCGGCTCCTTCGCCTCGGTAGTAGAGTCAGGAGCCTTTTCATCTTCGTTAGGTACTTTCGCCCAAGGGCAACCTGTAGTTCCCCTCGAATAGTTCTGAGTTTCTCAAGAATTCCGGGGTTTGCGACGCCAAAAAGTCAAGTCTTTCATATTTTTGAGGGTGTTATTGGACAACTGAGGCAAGGCAAGCTTTCATGTGATGCTGCTGCTCGCCTGTTTCGCCCTGCCACTTCCCTGGGCCTTCCTAGCACAGCTGAGATGGCGGCTTGGCTGGAAGCGCGCGGAGGAGGCCTATACACCTTCAACCCAGCAGCCTAAACTCCACTTTAAACCGTCAGCTGAACCCAGAAAGGCTTCCACCCCAAAGCCCAAGAGGCGTTTCTACACTACGCCGCCCGGCATCAGCGGAAGGAGGCGGCGGAAAGCTGGGGAAAATTGGGAAGACGGGGCGCTTCCCAAGGGCCCATCACGGTGGAGGCAGCCGGGTTCTTGTTGAGGAGCGCCTATTTCCCAGACCCCAGAGAGAGGATTCAAAATGAAAGGTAGATCCCCCAAATGGGGTTCCTACAAAGGTATGCTGTAGGTCCGGGGATCGACTTCTTTAGATCCTCGTCAACATGGGTTTATGCAATATAAACTGTATGCTTTCTCTGTGTATAAGCTCCCAAACTTAACACCCCATAAGCGCTCCCTAAACCAAATTCGAAGCCCTAAAGCCTCCTTATAGAACCCTTCTAGCCCTTGAAGAAACCTTGCCAAACCCTATACCACTTTTCGACCCCTCAAGCCTCACCGATCTCGTAAAGGAGCCCTTAAAGAAACACTAGAGAAACCCCCCAAATAAACCCTATAAAGCCCCATAGGTCCCTGAAGGGTGGGGGCCCTATTCTACCCTAAACCCTTATCAACCCACTCCGAGGTAAGTTCGATGTCCGGCGAAACTCGGAAGGCACCGGGATTCCACGGCTCTTCTCTTCTCCTACATCTTCGAAAGGACGTAGGGTTTTAATGTTAATGTAAGGGGGGGCCACAGGCTATTTTGTGCAGCGCAGACTCCCTAGATCCCCCAAAAAGCCCTAAACCCATCCTTGGATCCCTAGAGGAAGCGTCAGCCATCTTCCACATGGACTTCGTGAATGTTGGCCTGGTGGTCGGTTCCCGCGTGCTGCCAACAGATTTGGATTTCAAGACCTTGGACGAGCTGCTGGATTACATCCAGGATTTCGGGGAGAGCCGGGTGAAAGCTTTCTGGGTTTGGGCGATTGGGGGCCAGCAGTTTCTTGGGCATCGTGGTGTCGTTAAACACTCTACGCCCAAAGCCCTTGTGTAACAAGTAAATATAAAAGCCAGTCTTGGTGTTGATGCAGCGCTCCGAAGGACAGGCTTGCTAGGGCCCCGAACAGCCCCACAGATTCACCCCAACCCCAACCCCTGCTGCCGAAACCTTCGCCACCTCATCGTTTCGTCGCACTGCCTATGTTAACGGTGTGGTACAGTAGCTCCTCGACGGTAATCTTAATGTGTAGCCTTTTTTTGCTAACACCCTGCTCTGCGGCCCATGTCCGGGCCTTGCAGGAGGCGAAACACACCCCCTAAGCTCTCAAGCTCGAACCCCTAAGTGCAGAACCTTGCAATTGCAAGCTTAAACGCTAGTTAAACCCTACGAAGCTAAACCCCTAAACCTTGGGAAGTCTCCCCCAAAAGATCCTGTAAGCCCAGGCTGGGCATTGTCGATGGCACCTTCCTTTCCGTGGTTTTTATGCAGCTGGGCTCTTGTGAAGGAGGGTAACTCAAGGGTTTATAGAAGGGTTCCCAGAGGGTTCTTTTCGGGCTTTGTACGGGGAGGCCTTCAGAGAAGACCTATGTCTTAAACCCAACAGCCCCAAACCCTAAACCCCACAACACCCAAACCCTAAAGCGTTTAAGGAGGACCCTAAGCCCAGAGCTCAGGCCGCCAGAAGAGCCGTCTTGGCGCGACCGCCTGGCTGGAACTTCGGAGAGTCATGCCTACACCTTCTTCCGACGTACCTAGGCGATTTTGCGTTCGCAGTGCTTAGGGGCCTTATAGGGGTCTACATCTTCTTCCGACAAATCTGGGCGATTTTGAGTTGATAGGGCTTAGAGGTTGTAGGGGTTTCATAGCTTCTTCCGACGTAGCTGGGCGATTTTGAGTTGATAGGGGTATATGCATAGCCCGTGTGCAAAGGAGGTTTTGGGGGTTTTCCATTTCTTCCGACGTGTCTTGGCCATTTCTGAGGGCGATGAGGGTTGCACAGGACTTTAAAGGGCTAAAGGTTTTGCCTACTCATTCCCACGTGTCTTGGCTAGTTAGGGCTTCGGGGCTTTACATTTCTTCCGACGTGTCTTGGGCCTTGACTTTCAGGATTGTATATGGGTCAAGTTCTGGATGCAAGGTTGCATCTGGGCTAGTGTAAAGTAAATAGAGATGTCTAGGGGTTGAACGTGTTACATACTTCTTCCGACGCGTCTTCTGTAAATTTTCCTTAAAGGTTGAGCTACAGGTTTTGGGCTTTTCACCGGTATTGGTGTGTGTTTTCGCTTGTTCTTCCGACTCCCGACGCGTCTTGGAGTCTTACCGACTCGAAGGCGGTCCTTAAATTAAAGCACCGTAAAACTCCAAGATGCGGCGGAAGAAGGTTACAGGGGCTGGGGTTGAGGCGTTTACACCCTGCTGGTAAGTGGTTTCTTCTTTCCCTCCTTCCGATGCGTCTTGGAGTTTAAGGGCTTTTTGGGGGTTCGGGTTTCGGATCTGGGTCTTGTAAGGATTTTTATAAGGTTTAGGGCGTCACCTTCTTCCTTTACCATCTGCATCTTGAATTTTAGGTGCGTTAAGGGCTTAGGGCTTATAGGGGTCAACAGTTTAGGAGTTGGAGGCCTAAAGGCGAAGCCCTAGCCAAACAGGGTTTGAGGCCTGACTGGGTCAAGTTTCAGGGACTTCTTGTGCTTTCCTTGCTACATACCCGGTTTAAGTGCTTGAGTTTTGGGCATGTGAGGGTTTGAGCAAGGTGAGGCAGTTAGCGTGCTTCCGGCATTCCTTGTATTGCACATATGTACAAGTGTACGTATATACATATACGCATACCCGTTCGGCTTTTCATGTAGTTAGCCAGCTAGCTTTATAGTTTGCTTGTCTTTTGTTTGTTCGACAGTGATTTTACCTATTCATTCGCGTTCATCTGCAGGTTTGCTTAAGACTAGCCTGAACGGCTTCATCGAGCTGTGGCACCCGTTTATAAGTACATCCATGTTACAATGTTTGAACCATCCTAACTTCGATCGTCCAACATACCACCTTGTAGCGTGCGCAGATGTGTTCCTTGTGGCTGTAAGGCAATCGCAACGTCTACCGTGCAAGAGACTGCCAACACCTCGGGCAGCTGCGTTTGGCCCAGGGCAACACGATCAACTTCGGGCAGTCGTGCCTAGGGTGATCTTCAGCATGGATTTGACTGTCAGTGTAGTTCAGTCGTAAAGCAGGAAATAAAGACTTAAGGGCTTCGCAAAAGACAGGTACACCAAGGGCTGGACCTGTGATGGCTGCGAGAAGTTCTTTCCACCCGGTACGATGCTCCGACGCTGCGACATCTGTCGGATTGACTTCTGCGAGCGCTGTGCAGCCAGCGCGGGCTTTCCAAGTATCCCAGACGAGGATTTGGGAGACTAGGGCAAGTAGAGGAGATCGTACAACCAAGTCCCAGGACAGCAAAGTCTATAGATCTCAAGCTCTTGCAGTATGACGATCTTTATGATTAGATGGTCATGCAGCCTTTCCAAGTCTCCGGCCTGGGTGTTGGCCCAGTTGTGGTGGAAAGCTTTCCAGTCAAAGCTGCTCCATGCGCCGTTCGGTACCAGCCGAGACTGGCGACGGCACCGGATACAGCTGTAGGACCGACGCAGTCGGAAATCCTTGTATCACCCTGAGGCACTAAGGCTCAACATATCTCCAAAGTGATGTCCAATACGAAGGGTCTCGAAGTTGGAGTCTTGTAAGCCTCTGGGGTTAATATCACTGCAGTCAGCGACTTACCTGAGGGTTACAAGGTCTCGAGGATATGACGGGACTTTGAGCAGCCACTATACAGATCCCCTTGCAGTCGTTAATATAACCCGC
This sequence comes from Symbiodinium necroappetens, assembly GCA_905231915.1. Classification (NCBI taxonomy): domain Eukaryota; class Dinophyceae; order Suessiales; family Symbiodiniaceae; genus Symbiodinium; species Symbiodinium necroappetens. Next base: position 8,144 of record CAJNJA010010699.1, read on the forward strand.
AAGGAGTCGGTGTTAGGCCCGAGACCTCAACGCGAACCGATTTGCCAGCTCTTTCTCAGGTCAAGATCTGTAAATGCAGCCAAGTCATTTGCAGAAGAGTCTGCGCCAGAGTGTACAGACAAGCGCGCAGGACCATGGAAAATAAACGGGTGGGCTCATGGCTCTTCGCCCTGACAAGTTTGATCATCTTACTTTCATTCCGCCGCTGACCATGCCTAGATAGCGAGTTCCTCCATAGTATAGTATAGGGCTTGTTGCGACTTGTTGAGAGGTAGGTGTCAAACACCATTTCGCAGCATGCTCCCGGAGTTTAGGCTTCAACGCTTGTGAGATTTGGCGATCTGAAGTTCAGGGTGCATAGGGTTTCTGGGATCAGCACGTGAACCATGGAGCTAGGCCCCAAGCACGCCACCAAGGGGCCCTCAGAATTCGAGCAGTGGTTCGGGTGCATGTACGTATTCGCATACCTACCAGCTGTACGGAAAAGGTTTTACTAGTTATTCAGACCCTGCATTAGCTGAGTGGGTAGCCTACAGTCTTCTTCGGCAGGGACCAAAGGAGAGCTGGAATTACGTATTGGAGTGGGAGGCTGACGTTGACGACACCCTAAACCCTAAAGCCTCGCAAACTGTAGTAGCCTTAGCACAACCTAAACCCTAACTCCCAAACAGATGAGAATGAACTTTAGGGCTCATGCTTAATTGTATGGAGCTCATCATGCCGGTGTCCCAAAGTAGTACACCTTACAGCCCCAAACGTAGCCCAGTAGGTTCTTATCTTCCTTAGCGGTTATTCTGCTTTGTATGGGTCTCGAGGGATGTCCTGAGCCCTCCAAACTCCAGTTTGGGGGTGTAGAGCAAAGCACTGCGCAGTAAGTCAGTGCAGGGCAAGCAGCTACTTACAATGATCTGCTTACCCCATACCCTAAACCCTGAACCCCTAAACCTGCATATACCCCATAAGTCATGAACTTTCAGTCTATGCAGCGCATGCTGAGCAGTGGCTTGGATAAATCAAAACGGGGCTTAGGGGACATGCTAGTATAACGAATAGCATGGGCAATGACTCAGGCCCCTGTATTACCTGATCACCTTGCCAGGAGAAGTACCGCATGATCATGGGCGTTGGCTTTGCAGGCCCCCGGCGTTGTCTGCGGGTTTCGCGAGGTGTTTGAGTTTGTGCTGGAGCTATTGCTGTGGCTTTTGTTTATGTTGTATGTTTGGAGGCCTTTGCTGCGTGTCTTTAGGTATTTCTATGCTGGTCTCTAAGGGCGGCGTGAGGGTTTACGGCCAGGCCCTAAACACCAAGCCCTACGTGCGGAATTTCACTTCGGTTCTTCTCTCTCGGTTCTGAGCCCTGTCCTTCTGTTTTGGAACTGCAGAGCCTTCTAGGTTGCCTCAGCTTGGATCCCACCGAAGTCTCTCCTCTTTTGTTGCCGGGGTACCATTGCTAGGATCCAAGATTTAGAAACTAGAAAGGGCGACAGAAAGGGCGACCTCTGCATCTTTGAGTAGCTGCGTCCTTCTTCGGCTTTTTAGCTTTGGCGGGTGGGGGAGGCACCGCTTCAGGGGTGGGGGAGCTTTCGGGCAACGGGTGTGGTGGTTTCACGTTTGGGGCTTCCCGAGTTCGAGGGTTACTCTATGACTTAGGGCTGCAGGAGGACCTTGTGCAACCCAGATTTATCCGAATGGGTCGTGTTAACCAACCGCGGCACGGGACTTTTCCACGCACATGCGGGCCAGAAGCAGTGCAGAAAGCATCAGGCCAGAGCAGCTTCACTGAGAATGGAGATTTGTTCAACTTGGAACGTCTGCTGAGTAGCCCCTTATGAACCCTGCCCTATTCTGATTCCTATAGCCTCTTTTGCGGAACCAAGCCTTGGAAGAACACGACCCCTGTATGCATCAGATGCATGACCCAGCCTGTTCCAGCCCAAACACTTAGAGACAGCATGCATGCAAGGTTTATGTTCGGAACCTAGAGGAAGCGAGGCTGCAATCAGCTTCAAGTTTCCTTTTTTCGTGCCAGGCTTCAAGGCGAAAAAAGGCTACTACATCGGCTCGGCATGGGCCCAAGCAGCCTTCAGAGACAGCCAAGTCTGCAGGCCTTCAGCCTATCAAGCGGTTTAGGGGTTCAGGGTTCCCTCAGGCTTACATCTAAACCTCAAACCTTAGACGTTAGGTCCCTAAGCCCTATAAGCCTTAAGCTTTGGGTTTCAGGTTTGTTGGGTGTTGGAGGATTTAGGGATGGTTGAGTGTTGGGCCCTTGGTTTTGAGTTTGCGTGTGGCTGCTTTGGAGTTCTATTGGCGTTTAGACTTGTGTCATTGCATTTTTGGGATTCGGTCCTAAAGATGGGTGGTGCGAGCAAGAGGGTTTGGGGTTTAGGGTTGAGTCGGCTTGGTGTGGGACTTCCACGCTCAGAACCTTTCATCTTGATTCTGCAGTGGGAGTGGGGCTTTTTATGTAAGTAGTGTTACATTTGGGGTGACTTCACTTGCGTACAGCTACGACGGATTGATCCCCATTGACGTATTTCTGACTCTACTTCTAAACACCATGGAGCTTTTTTAAGTAGGTGCCGCTGATGGTAGCTGTTGTTTTCTAGGTCTCACAGTTACGGCAGCCCTTTCAAAACCTTGAAAGTCGGAGACACACCCTGATGATGTAAGCCCATGTGGAGCTGCCAACAGGCGCCGTAAATTGCCCCTCACCCGAACCCCTAAACCCGATGCACCCGCAACATCGCTTAACCCTAATCCTAAATTCTGCACCCAAACCCCACAACCCGCAACCCTAAGCCCAAAGCCTAAACCCTGTCCCTAAACCCCAAACCCGCAACCCTAAACCCTTTAAAGGAACCCCAAAGCCCCAAACCCTAAGCCCTAAACCTTTTGTCGGAACCCCTAAACCCGGAACCCTTGAAAGGAACCCCTAAACCCTAAACCCTTCAAAGGAACCCCTAAAGCCTAAACCCTTTGAGGGAACACTTAAACCCTACACCCTAATCCCTAAAATGCGAACGCCTAAACCCTAAACCCTTAAAAGGAACCCCTAAGCCCTAAGCCCTAATTCCGTTTAAAGGAGCCGTAGTAAACAAAGGGAGCCTCTGAGGTTCTCGGGGTGCCTCGGCTGGGCGTGCCCTGCATCAAGATGCAGGATTTCCCCAGCCAAGGGTGCATGTAGGGTTTAGGGAAGGTCCTTTAAGGGTTGAGGGAAGTTAAGGGTTGAGGGAAGTTAAGGGTTTAGGGCTTTGAGAGTAGTAGGGCCTTGCATGGGCTTGCCCTGAACATTTCGACAGATTTTCGACTGCGCTGGTCCCATCTGCAAGCAGCTCCTGGCTTTGAGCACTATTTAGTCGTCGAGCAAGTAGCCTTGCTAGTTTTTCGTTTGGGGAGTTGTGTATTCCTTTTTGCAATGTAGGGTTTATGCCCGAACCTAAGGTCCCCGATACTAGACTCCAGAAGACTCTCTGGGATTTTTTCTGATTTCCCTGAAGGGCATGAAGATCCTGATGTTTCAGCTTGTTGCCGCGTACTTGAGTTGGGGTTGCTGTGCTATTGTAGCCCGACTTGAAACCTTCTTGCTCGGTCCCCTGATCCTCTCAGCATGGGCTCTACGGGTTAAGTAGTTGGGCTTGCAAATCAATGCCTTAGATGAAAGCTAACACCCCACTAAACCCCCCCCCAAACCCGACACGCGAAGCTCGGGTTCAAAGCCAGTGGGGCTGGCACGGAAGGATCGGCCCGAACTTGGTGGATCTTCAAGCTTTCGGGGTACCGACAATGCTTCCCTACCCCCTCCCCTCCATAGCCTAAACGCTTAAACTCCGAACTCAGCAGTTTAGGAGTCTGTGGAGATTTCGTTCCTTCACAGCATGATTTGATCGGTGAGGTGCCAGATGAACCCTGGCTGCTTCCATTTAAATACATCCCGCCTGCTTAATCACCCCTCAACCCCAAACCTGAAACCCCTAAGCCCTAAACCCCTAAACCCTAAACCCCTAACCCCTAAATCCCTAAACCCTAAACCCTAAAGTCCCGTGACCCGTTCAGTAGGTTCTAGGAAGTTGAGGGGCGAGGCTTCTGATTCAAGACGTGCCCACACTCTTTCCAACTTGCAGTGTGTGCCTCACTCCTTTGCATAGGTCCTTTGCCTTCGGGATGATGTAAGGCCTAGCTAGTCTGTTCGTGAACTTCAAGCTCTATAGTAGACCCTAGTAGTTTTGTTCAAACAAAACCCCAAGACTCCCTGCAGCGTATGGCTCTCAGCCTATGCCAATGCTAGTGGAGCCAGACACCACGCCGAAACGAGCGGAAGATGGCGCGCTCGTCTGGTTGCAGGGTTTCAGGATTTGGTGCAGCCCGGATATCAGGAGTGTAGGCTTCTGGATTTCAGGGTTCAACTGGGGAGCCTAGCCATGAGTTTTGTCAGCACAAGACTATCAGGTTAGATGGTTCGGTTTTGGGGCCATAGGAGTAAACGTTTACCATATTGAACAAAAGCACTCATGTTACATCTAGTTCTCCACATGATAGGATGAGCCCTATAAAGGAGCTTCTGCTTAAAGTGTACTTCGACGACACCATGGCACAAAGCGATGACCCATTCCTGTATAGTTCTGCGATTCCCCGTTTCTTCATGAGGGCTGTAGTCCACTCGATATACAGTAGGATCATATAACCCCTGAACTCAAATCTGATGCCCTAAACGCCCGGAGACCCCTTCTCGTACCCCGCAAATCCTGCCAAAAATCCCCTCGCGGAAGACCCGACCAGACTTACAGAGCAGAAGCGCATTCCCATTGAAGGAGGTTAGTTCCCTAAACCCCAAACCCTAAACCCCCTAAACCCCTAAAACCATGCGAAATGAATTGTATGTGGACTCTAAGAGAAGACCGGCCGGCAGAGACCCTTACCTAAGCTTCGGAATGCCCCTTGTGACATCGGAAGCCAGGCGTCTATGGAAGTGCTTTTGCAGAAAGCATCCGCGGATTTTGAGCGGAATGTGCCTGGCTGGAATGGGTGAATTGGAGCATTTTGGGGATTGGGCTCAAAGTATAATGCTTAACCCTAAACCCTAAACCCCTAAAGCCTAAGCCCAAACCCTCCTAAAACTCCAGATTCGTGATGCTTGAGGCCGGAGCGCGTTTTGACGCCTCCTAGGTTGCTTTCCAGTAAGGGTTCCCAATTTCGGTGGGCTTGGGTTTTCGTGCAGTTGGGGCTTCGGGCTCAGATTTGTTCGGATTGTATGGCTGCCTGGCATTTTGTCTTCGAAGTGGCTCGCAGCGACGATGCGCAGGACGAACGCGTAGTAGCAATCGTACTGCTTCGTTCTTTCACCCGCCAGCTGTCGACGACTGTATGTTTAGAAGATTCGGTTTTAGCCAGTGGTATTATTTCGACGGTTTCATTGTCGGACATGGTCGCATGCTGCAAATGTATGGCTTTCGATTCGTTTTTGTTGCGCTAAGATCTCAGGATGTCTTGTTGTAGGGTGCAGCTTTTGGTCAGCTGTTGCAAACCCGGGGGATCTGCTGCCATGCAGCTGTAGAGACTCGGCATTCTGCCGGCTCTTCCTTGCTCAACTTCAATACCCCCTGAAGACCTGGCTCAACACAAGGACAGTAGAGTTCTCCTTAGCTGGATGCTGCTCTTATTCGTGACGTGACGTTTTCCATCCCAAACAGATTATATGTTATCTCACGGCAAGCCGAGAGGAACCTGAAGTGACACAGCTTCCCACCCCACCCCCCCCAGAAAAAAAACAAAAAAANNCCAAAGCCCCAAGCCCTACAAGCCCTCAAGCCCCAGGATCCTAAGGCCCTAAGCCTTTTCAACCCGGTCCGAGTTGCGAGAGTCCAAGACCCTACAGTCCCTAAGCCCTGCTGGTTAGGGTTTAGGGCTTAGGCTTTT
>CAJNJA010010700.1:290-14055 GCA_905231915.1 Symbiodinium necroappetens
CCCTAGAATTTAAGGTATATTCCTTACTTAGGGGGTATTGGGCCTACAAGCCCTAAACCCTAAACCCTAAACCCACTACACTTAAAAAAAGCCCTAAACCCTAAACCCCAAACCGTCAATCTAGGGGTACTCAGCCGCTGAGGATTGGAGCGCCATGCGCCTCCGGAACGTCGGGAAGATTAAAAGCATGACCCGCAACAAAGCCATCTGCCTCTCCACTGCAGGGAAGCGCAAGGCTGGGTTCTTGTGAAGGAATTTAATTTAAGTTACCACAAAAGGGATCTATAGTAAATAACCGGGTTCCCTTATCATAGTAACTGAAATTAAGTCCCTTAACAAGAACCCAGAAGGTGGCCACGACAAAGAAGGGGAGGACAGCGAAGAAATCGGTGCGGAAAACGGCCATGAAGAAGTCCTAGGGTGCTGTGTGCTGAACGGGGGTTTCGGCTGTTGCCCAGCTGATCACAATTTCGAAGGCTTTCTTAGTCATGGGCGCGCCATGACGCAGCTTCTATAGGGGCCTAGACAATTACCTATACTAATTTGGTGGGGCTCCTTGTATTATGATTCTCGCATAGGAAACCCCAAAACCCTATTCCAATCATTAAGGCCTCTATATTATAGAACCCTTAAAGAACCCGTATAGCAACCCTCATAGTCTCCCTTTTTAAGGAACCCTTTAAAGGAACCCTACTCTAATTATTGAAAGCTCCTTAAACCCTTAACCCTAAACCCTAAACTAAACCCTAAAGCCTAAACCCCAAGCTCCAAAACCCTAAACCCTAAACGGCAAAACCCTACACCCCAGAACCCTACTCTAATTCTTTAGAGAGCCCCCTTTTTCGTTTTTAGCAGCGTCTCTCCAGAGAGGCTCCATAGGTTTCCGCCTGCAGTAGGAAAACGACTCCGGCGCGCATGTGTGGGACATTTCGGGGTTTAGGGATTTAGGGGTCTAGGGGTTTAGGGTTTGGGGATTTTGGTGTTTAGGGATTTAGGGATTTAGGGGTTTAGGGTTTTAGGGATTTTGGGGTTTAGGGTTTGGGGTTTAGGGTTTAGGGGTTTAGGCCCGGGGGTGCGATGATGCCGCTGTTTGGAGGTTTAGGGTTTAGGGTGAGCTAAGGTCATAGGAACCTCCTTGATGCAAAAGCCGTAAGTTAAAGCAGCGAAGGGAATGTCTGCCTTTTGTCATGGGTTTAGGGTTTAGGGATTTCGGGTTTAGGGTTTAGGGTTTTGAAGGCATCGAAGACCCAAGCGCCACGAGCATCCAGGCCCCATTGACTAGTGAATATTAGTCGTTCATTGAACATGAGCGCAACCTTGAAGTGTATCCTGAACTCTGAAACAACAATCCCAAAACTAGGATAATATGAACCCTAAACCCTAAACCCTAAACCCCGGAACTCTGGACCAAAAATCCTAAAGGTAGGATGATATTACCGAAACCTTCCACCACGTGGGGCTTGAATGGGCATGTTTACGGGTTTTAGGGTTCAGGGTTTATCGGTTTAGGTTTTAGGGTTTAGGGGTTTAGGGTTTAGAGTTTAGGGTTTATGGGTTTAGGGTTTAGGGTTTAGGGTTTATGGGTTTAGGGTTTAGGTGTTAGGGTTTAGGGGTTTAGGGTTTCTTGGGGTCATAGTGCAGCACTCTTGAGTTTTGAGGTATCTCGGTTTCTATTTGGGCGGTTCTCTAAACTAGGCCCGGGCACCCAAAGTGTGACGTGCACTATAGGGGTTAGGGTTCAGGGTTTAAGGGTTTAGGGTTTAGTTTAGGGGTTTAAGGTTTAGGGTTTAGGGTTTAGTGGCTTCAATACTCATGAGAGAGTTTTGGGGGTACCTCGGAGTTACTGTGGGCAGTTCTCTAAAGTAAGGTCGCCGTGTTAGATCCACAAAGTGGCACGGCCCCCTTACAAAAAGGATCATAACAAGGGACGCTTCTGTGGACAGTGCCCTAAACCCTAAACCTGCTACTCTAAACCCTAAGCCCTAAACCCCAAACCCCAAACCCTAACCCCTAAACAAACTCCTTGAACCATAAAATCCTGAGTTGCGCTTGAAGTTCAAGCTTTCTTTCTGGGAGGGCGCTACTGCACCTTCTCTTGGAAGCTTCCACTGCTTGCTGCTTTTGGGTTTAGGCTTTAGGGTTTAGGGAGGTTTGACGATTCGTCTTGTCGTTTCAGCAGTTTCGGGTTCGGTTGGCAACCAAGGGGGGGGGTGACCGAATGCGCGCCTGTGTATGCGAAGCTCACCAGCCTTATGACCAGTAGATGCCTGATCAGGCTTGCAGCGACTCTCGCAAGAAGCTTCCCAGCTTAGCTTGCTCTACTCTGTTCCTGCAGGCTTAGGCAGTTTTGGGGTTTAGGGTTTAAAAATTTTAGGGTTTAGGGTTTGTCCCCCTCTCTGTGTCCGGCGCAATGCTGGAGAAGAAGAGTCGCTCGCACTATGCTGGAAGCCGCTCCTTCACCTTCGATAGGTCGAGGAGCCACCTTGGAGACAGCCCGGTATTCGGGTCCTGGAGGCAGGGTTTAGGGTTTCGGGATTTAGGCAAATTTAGGCTCTAGGTTTCAGGGTTTAGGGTTTCGGTTTTAGGGTTGAGGGTTTAGGTTTTAGGGTTTTGAGGGTTTAGGGATGTAGGCTTTAGGGCCTCTAGGGGTTTAGGCTTTAGGTTTTAGGGGACCTTGAAGGCAGGATATCGATGCCAATGTTGCGACGGGGATTTCGGGCATGCTCCAGGACTGACTGGTTCTTAGTAAGGAATGGACCAGGAATAGGTTCTTGGAACTACTATAGGGGCCCTTAAGGGTTTAGGGTTTAGGGTTTAGGGCCCTTAAGGGACTATCATAGGGATCCATTCCCTACTAAGAACCAGTCAGAGGATGAGAGGAGCCGGGACGAAGGCGAGTCTTCCGGGAGCGAGTCCGAGACCGAGACGGAGGACCCCACACCCTGGGGTTTAGGGTTTAGGGTTTTTTGGGTTTAGGGTTTAGGCTTCAGGGTTTAGGGTTTAAGGTTTATGGTTTAGGGTTTAAGGTTCGGGGTTTAGGGTGTAGGGTTTCGGGGTTTAGGGGTTTAGGGTTTAAGGTTTAGGGCTTAGTGTTTAGGGAGGACCCTACACGCCGAACCCTAAACCCCTAAGTCCTAACATCCTAAACCCTAAACCCTCAAAGCTTCCACCTTAAACCCACACCCTAGAGTAGAGCGAGTCCCAAACCCCTAAACCTTAAACCCTAAACGAAAGCCCAAAGCCGTTGAGGAGGCGTCTGAAGTGCAAGCGAACGGCGGCCTGCGCCAGTGGGCGCCGAAGATCTATGGATGGCTCGCCCCGAGGGTGGGTACCCGCGAGAGATTCTGTGCTTGTTAAGGAGCTCTTTAGGGTCTAGGGTTTAGGGTCTAGGGTTTAGGGTCTAGGGTCTGGGGTTTAGGGTTTAGGGTTTAGGGTCTAGGGTGTAGGGTTTAGGGTTTAGGGTCTAGGGTGTAGGGTTTAAAGGGTTTAGGGTTTAGCTTTCAGAGTGTCCGGCCGTTTCGGGTGTAGCTTAGGAGCTTAGGTCAACCAACGCAGGGGCCCCGAGGGTGAACTCAGATGCTTTCTTTCGTTCATGGTACCTTTAGGGCCTTTGGGGGTTTAGGGCCTTTTGGGCTTCGGGTTTAGGGTTGGATCAGCTTTCGCTGAACCCTGAACCAAACATAACTCCTCAACCCCCAAAGCCCCTAACTTAAGACGTCGGAAGCCAGAGCCCAGGATTTGCCGTGATGTTTACGTTTGCCTTCCTGGAGGGCACGAAGCAGCGCACCTGGGAGTTTGCTGGGCATGAGGTGAACTACCTGTCCATTCAAGTCATGGCATCGGTGGTATCGCTGATCATCGCGCTGTGCATATCTGTCTTCATGGAGGGAAAGTGGGTCCCAAGCTTAGTTCGTGGTCGTAAACCGCTTAGCCTCAGTGTCTATAGGAGGACCCCGTCTCTCATCCCGAAGTCTTTTAGCGAATCGGGTCTACACCTTCAACCTGAGTAGCTCGTCGTGAATGTGCTTTGCTGGCTCGGCTGGCGCGGTAGGCTACAGGAGCCCTTGTCCGACATCTCGTTGAGTGATCTGCAATGATGATGTGCGCTAGGAGCCCTGCATCCTGGGGGGTTTGGTGGTTTAGGCTTCAGGCTAGGAGTCTGGGGTTTAGGGTTTAGGGTTTGGTATGATGCAACGTGATCCAACTTGCTCTTTGCCGTACCGACTGAGGGACTTGTGCGGATATTTTCACTTCGCGCACTCTGTCGCTGGAGCTTTGTTGGCCTTCTCTATTCATTGAAGACACTAGATGGCACTTTAGGAAAATTTTGAAGCTTCCCATTATGGTTCCCACAGAGGTAAACCCTAAACCCTCAACCCTAAACCTTTGAACGGCCCCGAAACTACCCGAAACTACAACCCAGGACCGTTCTTCTGACAGTCACGGTGGAGTCAGGCTTGCATAACGTGACGCTCGGTAGGGTTCCATGGTAAGGGCTGCTTCCAGGGTCTCTATCGAGCTCTCTGGGTGGAGAATACGGGCTGTAGTCTTTAAGAATAGGAGGCCCTTCGGGGGTCTCCGTCAGGGCTTCAATCAGCAGTGTAGTTCCGATTGCCCCTACTTCGCACAGAGAAGCACCACCGAGGATTTACATGATGATGGACAACCTGTACGTCATTGTCGCTGCTGTTGTGAGCTTCTTTGTTTTCAACAGGCTCTACGGAAAGCTGGAGTGGCTGTCGCTGTCCATGTTGATTTTCTCCGCCCCGGCTTTCTTTATCATGCGCGAGAGGTGCAACCTGAACTTTTGTAACATCTTCACCTTTCAACATCGGGAGGAAAGTTTTGCTGGGATGTTAGCTGCCATTTCTGCCATCTCGCTGGCTGCCGTGGCGTCGGTTCTAGCCGAGCGGATTTTCAAAAACAGATACTAGGTAGGCCTTTGGGATATTTTATATTTTCCCTTTATTGGGCTTCCCTTAAAGAAACCCTTAAAGGAACCCTTGAAGGAACCAACCCTTAAAGGAACCCTTAAAGGAACCCTTATTCAGGATACAGAGGGCGCCTGGCAGGCCGCGACGATGGCACCATGCATGGCAGGTGTCTGGGGGTTTAGGGTTTAGGGTTTAGGGCTGGGCCTTTTCAGCAATTCCATTTCGGAGTGTTTCAAGCTCCAAGCGCTCTACTAAAAGGATCATGGGCTTGTAAAAGTCATGAGGGACCCTTAGTGGGGGTACGGGGGAGGGGGGTATGGGACTCTACTTCCTTAAATAGGCCTTAGGATGTCCTTACTACTATGCATGAAGGCCCTATCCCCCTCCCCCCTAAGGGCCCCTATGATCAAGGCTAGTTGTGGTTTTATTGCGTCCCCCTCAGCTTCCAAGGGCGAGGTCCTGAGTCCTGAGGGCTTGCACCGCAAAGCCCTAAACCCAAAAACTCTGTTTCAGGTATTACATCCATAGGGTGCACCTGGACTTGGTGTGCTCCGTGCTGGGGGTGGCCGTCTGGATTGCGCAGTCTCTCCTTTGAAAGAATGGGTGTCATAAACCCTAAAAAAAAACCCTAAGACCCTAAAACTCTAAAGCCCTAAACCCTAAACCGCTAAACCCTAAATTTTTAAATTCAAAACTTCTAGAGCCCTAAACCCTAAACCCGTAAACCCTAAACCCTAGACCCTAAACTGGAGGTTTGGCGTAAGCAGGTGTCGGGATTGGGGTCTTGGGTTGATGTTTATTGTTTAGGGGTTTAGGGTTTTAGGGCGCAGGGTGTGCAGTTTAGGGATGTAGGGTTTAGGGTTTAGGGTTTTAGGGCTTTAGGGTTCAGGGGTTTAGGGGTTTAGGGTGCAGGGTGTACAGTTTAGGATGTAGGGTTTAGGATCAAGGGTGTAGCGTGTCAGTGTAAGGTTTAGGCTTACATGCTATGTGCGGACTTGCCTTTGTAGGAAGACCAACTACACGCTTAGATTTGGTCCGGGCTCTGCTTGTTTTTTGGGCTCCGACTGAAGGTACTTCCTCAATGATGGCCTGTGGGGCTCTAGGACGGATGTAATGTTCGGGAAATGGAGCCGTATTCACGTCGCGCTGCTCTCCCTGACAGTCGGACAGATGTGGTGGGCGGGGCTTGTCGTGAAGAATTTCTCGACGGTCACCAAGTCACTCATCCAGACAGTCGTTGGCGTTCTAAGTGTGTGCATCGTCGACCCGATCGTGGGGATGAATATGGGGCACAACTGGAGCGTTCGATCCATTCCATCAGTCTTGATTGCCATCTTCGTCGTCATCTGTGCCGTCCTATTCCAGACGGGGAGGTTGTGCTTCAGCTGCTGTTGGAGTAGCCTTCAATTTCAATATAGTGTACAGTATACTTGAAAAAAAAGAAGCCCTACCTGTATAGAAAGCGGGGGCTTAACATTCCTAAGGCCTAAACCCCTCAAGCCTGAACCCCTAAACCCCTAAATGCCTCAACCCTGATGGTTGATCCCTAAACCCTAAACCCTAAACCCTAAACCCTCCACAATATGGATTTTACCGACCTTAACTGCAAGGTGGAAAAAGGTGCTTTAAAAAAATCCTAAACCCTAAACCCTAGAGCACAGGAATGTGAAGTTCCTCTGGAAGAGCGCTGGGCTGACTCCGAAGCGAGAGTACGGTGGCCTGGAAGCCTGCAAGCAGAAGCTTATTTAGCCAATGGGAGAACTTTATAAACCTTTTTGGGCCGTTGCATCTTTGGTCTATCTCAAAGACAGTTGGAGCTTTGTTTGTTGGGCCGGATATATATATATACATACATACATACATACATACATATGTATATATTTGGCCTATCTTTGAAAGTTCGAACCCTTTTTGGGCTTACATGTTTGATCTATGTTAGAAAGTTCGGACCCTTTCTTTGGCCTAAATACTTGGTCTATCTTAGCAAGATTGAACCCTAAACCCTAAGCCTTTTTTGGGGGGCTGGTTTAAAGAAGAGAGGATGTTCTGCAAGCGTGCCGCGGAGGCCGCCTCCCTTGGCCTTTGGGCTTCAGGGTTTGCCTGGTTTTGGGGTTTAGGGCTGTAGGTTTGGGGCTTGGGCTTAGGGCTTAGGGTTCAGGGTTCAGGAAAGTTTAGGGTTTAGGGTTTAGGTTAGACGTTGCTAGATCCCTCAACCCCTAAACCCTAAACCCCTAAACCCTAAAACGTAAATCCTAACCCCTAAACCCTAAAACCCTAAACCCCTAAAACGTAAATCCTAACCCCCGAACCCTCGACATGCTACGGAAGCGGGCCGACGCAGCTCCCTGAGAGGACACCGCGGACACTCGCCGAGACGTCTGTGCTTTCCTGAAGTATTCTCTACCGGCGCCGGGCTCAGGGTTCGTTTAGGGTTTAGGGGTTTAGGGGTTCAGGCGTTTAAAGGTTTAGGGGTTTAGGGTTTAGGGGTTTAGGGTTTAGAGTTTAGGGGTTTAGATAAGGGTGTAGAGTTTAGGGGTTTAGGGGCTAGGGAGTAGGGTATTTCAGGGGGATTGGGTGGGTGTAGGTGTGTAGGGGTCCAGGGGTTTGAGGTTTAGGGTAATTTAGGGGTTCAGGGGCTTAGCGTCGGGGTTCAAAGCCGCGTTCGTCAATTCAACTCATGTCATGTGAGAGAGGGACTGCCCTAAACCCTAAACCCTGAACCCCAAACCCTAACCACAAACCCTAAACCCTAAACCCCAAACCCGAAACCCTAAACCCTAAACCCTAAACCCTTGCCCGAGTTCTTTTACGTCATCGCCAGTGCTTTGCAGACGGAGTTTCAGCCTCTTAGCAGCACCGGCGCCTTCAGACTTTCGGCTGTTGGGTCCCACGGGTGTTTATGAAGGTTTGATATGTGGATTTAGGGTTTGGGGTTTAGGTTTTAGGGTTTTGGGTTTAGGGGATTAGGGGTTTAGGGGTTTGGAGTTTAGGGTTTGGGGCTTAGGGTTTAGGATGGACTGGGGTTCAGTGTTTCTGAGGGTTTGGTAGTTCCAGGTCTAATGTAGGGGCCTAAATAATTACCTATACTATTGTGGCGGTTCCTTCTTGTAATTATAGTATCATGGGCCCCAAAACCCTATTCTAATTATTAAGGCCCCTCTATTAGGGGTCCAGGGTTCCGGGTTTTGGGGCTCCCAGGTCGGAAGTGAGATTCGTGGGGGTGAAGGTTTGCTGAGCTACTCAAGCTAGCAAGGCTCGCCACTTTTAGTTTGGGATTAGGGTTTAGGGTTTAGGGTTTAGGGTTTAGGGGCGACGTTCACTCTAGACCTCGCAGGTCTATAAGTTTAACACCGAAGCATCCAACTGCCAAGCCCTGAGCAAAAGCGTAAGGATCAAAAGGCCAAGCTGTGAAATCCTCAAACGTGATATGCTCTCAACCCTAAGCAGTACTGAACCCTCCCTAAACCCTGAATGTTAAACCCTAAACTCCTAAGCTCCAAACCCTAAGCCCTAAACTTTACACTGTAAGCCTGAAGCTCTAAACCCTAAACCCTGAACTCTGCGTCCGAAATGCCAAACCCAACGCAGCAAACCCGAAATCACCGCACGAGAACCGCTGGGTTTAGGGTTTGGGGTTTGGGGTTCGAATCATCAACCCATATGGGTAGTTCTCTAAATTGGGGTCCGTTTTTAGGAGGTCCCCAAATAGCACGGCACCCTCAAAAAAAGGACCCTCAAAGGGACCCCAATTTAGAGAACTACCCACATAGACCCCCCGGCATGCTCTTCAATCAAGAGCCCCAAGCCCGAAACCACGCACAAAACCTTTTTGAAACCCAGAAAGCCTTATGAAGCCCTACAGAATCTTTCGAAAGCTTTGCGAAGCCCCTCAACCCTATACGGGTAGATCTCTGAGGTAGGGTCCCTTTTTGGGTCCCCAATAGAGTACGGCACCCTTGTGGAACGGATCCTAAAAAGGGACCCTGGTCGCCTACGTTAGAGAACTTCCCATAAAAAACCCGCAGCTGCCCAGAGCGCCGCGGCGCCCGAGGCTCCGACCCAGGCCCCAGAACGGTGAAAAAAACCAACTGCCACAATGTGTGCATGCCCAAACCTCCATTTACAAGGCCGACCCAAACCTGTCAGGGCAGGGTTTAGGGTTTAGGGTTTAGGGTTTAGGGTGTAGGGTGTAGGTTGTTTGTTCGAAATCCTTGCTTCTCGCCGAGCGGCCGGCGCAGGCCGCGAGGACCCACAACCCCAATCTCAGCTGCGGTTTGCTGTGACACGTGGCCGTTGTATGTAGAGCCGCGAAGGGAAGCAGAGAGCAAGAAAGCTCCCTTTAAGGGGGGGTTTGAGGGGTGAGGCCTAAACCCTGATTGAGAATAGTTGGGGTGGCTGGGGCGGGACTACATGCTGACGCAAACGCGCGATAAGTATTCCTACAGAAGCGCACCCACTGCCCGCGCACTGTAGATGCACCCTAAACCCTAAACCCTAAACCCTAAACGCGCTCCCAGGAACGATGTGTCGGCTAACCGCTTCTTCGTGCCACAATCGCTGCAACTTGGCTCTCATAGTTAGTGGGTAGCTCTCTGAATTAGGGTTTCTCTTGGGTTCTGCTTTTAAATAAGACTGCCGTACTATGTGGGGGACCGAAGAAGGGACCCTAATTTAGAGAACTACCCCAATAGGGTGTAGGGTTTAGGGCTTTTAGGGTTGTTGGGTTCAGGTTTAGGGTTCAGGATTCAGGGTTTGTGGTATACGCTTTGGGGCTCAGTGTCAAAAGCCTCAAAGGGTGGGATGGGGGTAGGTGGGGGTATCCCACATGAGAGTTCTTATATCTGGCTTGGCTAAATTACCATACTTCAAAGGATTTGCAGGCTTTGTTTTGCAGAGTTAAGGCATCAGGGATTCAGTTTACGTTACCCATAATCACATACATGTCTACATTAGTCTATCTATCTATCTATCTATCTATCTAACTATCTAATATGTATATACACACTCTCACGTACATTAGCACATGCACATGCAGATGCACATACACATACACATGCACGTGCAGACAGATGGATGGATG
Source organism: Symbiodinium necroappetens (assembly GCA_905231915.1). Classification (NCBI taxonomy): domain Eukaryota; class Dinophyceae; order Suessiales; family Symbiodiniaceae; genus Symbiodinium; species Symbiodinium necroappetens. Next base: position 10,305 of record CAJNJA010010700.1, read on the forward strand.
GATCGATGGATGGATGGATGGATGGATGGATGGATGGATGGATAGAATCCATCGAGTCTCATCATAACAGGCGAAGGTAGCAAACGACACTTAAGAAATTTTATGAGGCATCCTTATGGTGGTATCTGAAGTCAAGTCCCTTTTGAACAAACCAGGCAAGTGGGCATTCCTTTCTGCGGCATGTGCTTGGCCTGCGTGCTCACGGTCAACACCTACGGTGACTTGTACTCGAAAGAAGCCATGAGGCAGCTATACAGCCAAACAAAGCTTCCTCCTAAACCCCAAAACCAGACTCCCACACTCTAAACCCCAAACCCTAAACCCCAAACCCCGAAGCCCGCACATCCTAAGTCGCAAGCTTGAATCGAGAGTGATTGCGGGTCTTCCTTGATCGCGCTCGAAGCCGCGCCGCGCAAGACCACCAAAAGTTTCCAAAGGCCATGATGCTGCAGAGTTGGTCCCTTCCAGGGCTTTCTTTCGCAAAGGTCTTCTCTTTTGATATCCTTTTTAGGGTCCCGTATGTTTTGCCATCCAAACATCTGCATTCCTGGCTCTTCCCCAGCCCCAAACCTCCTTAACCCTAGCCTAAACCCAAAGCCTCCAAAGCCGCATAGCTTACAACACCACGTAAGCCTCCTTAAAGCCCTAAATCCTTAAACCCTAAACCCTAAACCGTAGAGCCCTAGACCTTAAACCCTAAAGCCTAAAACCCTGAACCCTAAACCCCCAAACCCCAAACCCTACAGCCCCAACCCTAAGCTGTAAAGCCCTAAACCCTTAAGCCCTGGAGCCTTCACCCTAAGTCCTAACTAAAGCCCTAAAACGCTCAACCTCACAAAACCCGAAACCTGCCTAAAGCCTAAGTCCTAAACTCAACCCTAAACCCTAAACCCGAAAGCCTAAACCCTAAGCTTTAAACCACCCAAAAAGACCCTAAAGGCCTCCCTAAAGGAACCCTTAAAGAATCACTTAAAGAAACCTTTAAAGGACCCTAAACCCTAAACCCTTCTCAAAATCTACCAAGGCTTCGCCGGGCTACGGGAGGCCACGGGGTCTTGAAAGAAAGCCCCAAAAGCCCCCCCGAAGTGTTCGGGGTTTAGAGTTTAAGATTTAGGGTTTAGGGTTTTGGGTTTAAGGTTTAGGGCTTTGGGCTTAGTTTTCGGGGTTCTTGGGGTCCAGACGTTCCATAATCCCGGAGTCGCCCTCCAGCTGCAAGAAGCGCCAAAAAAACCCTAGAGCACTCCCTAAACCCAAAGCCCCTAGACCCCAGGAGCTCGAAACCCCTAAGACCTTCAACCCTAAACCCAAATCCTAAACCCTAAACCGTTCCCACCCATGACATTGGTGGTCAGACACTGAAGAAACACGGCAGCCTTTACACCAGTACTGGGTCAGACAATGGGAGGAGCCTATGGAGAATGGACGAACGGAGATGGGGATCCAGCCGCTCCTGTTCCGCCCGCAAGCAGAGTTGGAGGGCCTGGGGGCTCCAGGCGGTCCAAGCGGGACTTGGCACCCAGTTACTTTGTGGCCTCCTCCTAGCCTCTTTCTGGCTCCCCCTGACCTTTCCTCACCCCCTTAGCCACGACCGCCTCCCCCTTGCCACTCCTTCTCGGCACTTTCTGGCTGGCCCTGGCCCCTGGCCCTGGCCACCCCTATCCCCCCTGCCTTTTTCTGCGGAAAGGGCTTCTGCCACCACGTTGTTTGGCCGTTCCACCACAAACTCGGCCCCTCCATGCCCCTCCAAAAGGCGTTGCTTGAGGTGGGAATTCAGGGCGCAGCCCTAAACCCTAACAGGAAGTAATTTGGGTGGTAGCCTGTGACTTCTCACAGCGGGTGGGAACAACTGATTGCGATGGACCGACATCATGAAGGGTCGCTGGGCGAAGGATGCGCCGCCACCCACAGATCCCTGGAAGCCATCGGTGCATGGATGCTCAGCCCCGCGGGAAGACGCCCTAAACCCTAAACCCTAAACCCTAAAACCTTCAGCCCCTTAACCCTAAACCCTAAAACCTTCAACCCTAAACCCTAAAAACCCGAAACCCCAAAAGCGTTTCGGAGGCCTTGAACCCCTGCAGCTTGCCGAAATTCTTCGCCCTGGGCTTCCTGCAGTCGATGTCAGGGGCGTTGTTGGGGTTGGCCATGGCCATTGGCATCAACGCGTCGCTGAAGGAGGCCCTCAAATGTAGGGGCCTGAATATTACCACTACTATTTTTTGGGGGTCTTTGTTTGAACTACCAATACTCTTTTGGGGGGCTCTTTACTATATTTACAGTATAAAAATTGGGGCCTCAAGAACTACCAATACTATTTTTGGGGGTTCCTTAGTATAATTATAGTATAAAAGACTTCCAAACCTTATTCCAATTATTGAGGCCTCTACATTAATGGGCTTAATGGGCTCCTTTAGCGGCATGAGTGCGAAGTTGAAGATAAACCTGACCCTGCCGTACGTTGTGTAACCTCACCTAACCGTACCGAAGTGCTTGGCACAGGCACTGCATGAACATCACATTACATCCCGTCATCCATTCTATACTCTGTGATGTGATATGATACTTTTGCCGCTTTTCGTTGTTCCTTCGTGTGAGGCCATGGGAAAGATCTACACTCCCTTGGCCATGGTTTTGGGACGTTTGATCTTGAAGCAACTATGTCGCGATTTGAAGGGTGTAGGCTTGAGAGTTTTTGGTGTTTAGCGTTTCGATGCGGGGTTCGCGGTTTGAGGGTCTTCATGCTATCAGAATTGTAAGCCAGATGGTATCCTTTTTTCTTAGAGGGCTTACTGGGGCACCCTGAACCACAACCGAGGCACAGCTACGCTTGGATTGAGTGGCTATCGCACACGGCCTCCTTCGATGCTGCTGTCATCCTAGCCTTCATGGATGCCACCGTTGCAAACCACCGCCCTGGAGGAAGCCCGGCTCTGGATACTGAAGTTGCTGAAGTCATGATAGAAGAGTGAGTAGCACAATTTGAGTATATATTCCTCAGCGTGGACATTCAAACTCCGTTTCTTCCCATAGTTCCCTCTCGCCGTAGTTATTACTGTTAGGCCAGAGCTCAGGAAGCTCACATGTGAGTGCTATCCTCTGCGTGGCCGCATCGGCGTCGGTGTCCTGTATCAACTCCGTGACCGGGCACTTACGGCTTACGGTTGCGGGTGTAGAGCTCAAGGGTTTAGGGTCTTAGGCTTTCGGGTCCAGGGTTTAGGGTTAAGGGTTGGGGGCTTTAGGCATTATATAAGTTCAGGGTTTAGGGTTTAGGGTTTGGGAGGAGTTAGGCATTATATTATCGGGTACCATATTATGCGCGAGAATTGGGGCTCAAAAGCATGAAGTTGCTTTACTCAAAGATTTCTCAGGTGATCATGGAGCTGGCACTTCAGAATACTACGACGCCTTTCATCATGAACAAGGCTGGGCTCTGGCGGCTTAATAATCTAGAAACTTCTCTTCCTAGGGTTTCTGTTCATACAAATAGAGTACAATGGCCCCTCAAAACACTGTTCTGATCATTAAGGTTCAGGGTTTCGGATTACCTTAACCTACCACAACCTGCGTTTTTGTCGGTTCTTCTTATGAACCCTATATATATATATGTATATATATATATGCATATACATATACACATACACATACACATACATACATACATACATACATACATACATACATACATACATACATACATACATACATGCATCCATACATGCATACATGCATACATGCATACATGCATACATGC
>CAJNJA010010701.1:0-14055 GCA_905231915.1 Symbiodinium necroappetens
TATAAATATATACATAAGAACATATTATAAGGGGTCAAGGGAGTAAAAATTAAAATTTTTGCAGGGGGGCTGGGGCCAGTAAAGTGGAAGCACTTTATTTAAGCATGAGGCTTTCCTGGACGATGCATGGATTTTGGCAGCTTGGGTTTGGGCTTTTCTTCTCGGAAGTAGAAATCGCAGGATCATCTGATAACCCTTAGAAGTCCTCAGCCGTCAAGGCCGCGAGGGAAGCTTTCACTGCGCTGCCCCCTCTCCCCACCAGGCTAAGGCAGAATGTGGCTCTGGTGGTCTATGTAAGCTCCAAGCACTACGCGGCCTAGCTGAAACCCAAAATGGCGAACCCCAATCTGAAACAATGGTACACCAGGCAGGAGCTCAGCGCCGCCCTTCTCACCAGCAGGAACAGCTTTGGAGGCGCCTTGAAAGGGTTGAGACTCTTGTGATTGTAGCAAAATATCAACCCACGGGCATCTTAAGCATTATGTTCGTCTAGCGCATCTAGGGGGGCTCAAAGGTTCCTGGTTGTGCTTCCAGAAGCGAAGATCCAGGGTTTTATGCTGCGGAGGTCGGCCTGGATGTTCAAAGCTACGCTACAGGCCATCCCGTGGAGACCCTAAGCCCCCCGCCGAACGGCCGAAGCCTTGAATTTCACGACTTTACGGCTCGCACATGATGCATGCATGTGGTGCGGGTGGTATGGTAGAAAGCGGCTAATTCAACCCCGAACCCGTACACCTCTGAATCCTTAACCCCAAGTTCCCGCACGAGAGACCCGAGAAATCTGAAATCCCGACACCCAGGCCGCCCGGCAACTCGTTCGCCCGAAAGTGACCTTGCAGAAAGATGGCGAGTTCGAGGGTGGCGAGCTGCCTGGAGGGGTTTACGAAGGTGTCACACGGGTTTATATGGTTTGAAAAGGGTTTCGTTTTTGAGTTCTAAAAAAAACGTCCCCTGTTCTGCTCTTTGTTCGGATTTAATTTATGGGGGGCTCTGTAACTTACGCATGCGAAATCATGTGTTATTCTTTTCCCAAATATTAAAGGCCTCCTGCCGATCACTGGCGTATATTTCGGAGAAAAACTTGAAACCTATGCAAAATCGGGTCCTGTGTTCATACCCTTCCCACTCCTCAGTCTCCTCAGTGCTTCTGTTCAACCCCTTCACTTGGCAGACTGCAGACCCTGCAGTCTGAAGTCCCCCTTGCAGCAGGAACCCTCTGTTCCTGTGACTCTTGCTATTGTACCTGCAGCCCGCATCCCTATGGCTCGTGCAGCCTGCAGTTCCCGAGCAGTGCCTGCAGCCCTACCTTTCTATCGCCCGCGCTGGCTGCGGTTCCTGCAGTCCTGACTCAGTCGCTAGGGCAATCGTAGGGGTTTGGATGCTGCGATAGTAATCCCTGTAGGCTCTGAGAGACGGAAAAGGGCCCGCTAATACGCGGCAGTTGTACGGCAGTTTTTTGGTCAATCGAAAGTTTGGGTGCTTCTGCATCCACATGCCTCCCGAAAAACGTTTAGTATGAGGGTGATTTTCGATAATCGGGGGTAAACCAATGCGTTTATAATTTGTGTACAGAGTACCCTATCATAATTATTCTAAGTATGGGGGTTCTTACCTTCAGTGTAGCGAGGCTTCGGATTGGATCGTTGTTCCTGCGAGGTGCGCGCCTCCCACAATCGTGCTCCCGCCACAGTCACACGTAAATATTCAGGTGGGCTCTTTTTTACCGCCACGGCCCGACACGTGTTCCGGGGTGTTGCTCCGTGCTGCACATTTCGGGCTCATTGGGGGTTGTTGGGAGCCTCAGAGATCCTTCTGGAGTATTTCTTGGGATTAGAATATTGTGGTGTCCGGAACGCGAGGTGCTTTTCCATTGTTCGGGGTCCATGCTGCATACAGGGTTCTCAGAATTTCGGATTTTGGACTGCGCCTTTCGAGGCTTTGGGCAATTGCGTGCAAGTCACGAACCACATGTCCGGACCTCTAGAGGGACCTTAGATCGGCAAATCGTCAAACTTCACTGCTTAGCCGTTTGCTTCTGCGGACTTCCGTGGGTAATTGTAACTTCACATGCCACGCAGAGCCTCGAAACTTGAAGATTCCGACGCAGGAGCCCTAAATTTGCTTCTTCTTAGCATACATTCTATACCCGGAGCCTTGTTCTAAGATTATTGTGGTTTGGTTTAAACAGCTGGCTGCAGATTTGGGTCGTAGCTGCTCAGGTTCTGGGAGGCACACGAGGAGCTGTTGAAGCGTGCCTGGCAGGCCGGTGTGGGAGCTTGAACAGGGCGTCGTTTCAGGTATGTTCGAGTTTGCTCATTAAGGCCGCGAAGGCCAAGCTGCAGTGGATGTTGTGAACTTCGAAGCGAATGTGCTAGGTATGAGCTTCGTGTGTTCGATGTGTGGGCTTAGGGCAATCGACCTCCGACACCCAGGTCTTGTTGTATTTCCAGGCTAAGTCCTTTGAAATCTCTCTAGGGCTGAGGCCCGAAAATGCCTCCTGAAGCCTGAAACCACTTCTGGAGAATCTTTGCAAAGTTTCAGGAGATGTGATGCATACATTGAGTTTGAGCTTCGCGCGCTCGCAAGGAAGAAAGCCTCGCAGGGCCAAGGCTTCAATTGAATCCACCCCAAACCCCAAACTCTGAAAAACACACAGCCCTGATGCTCAACAAAATCAAAGAGGAACATGGACCGCTTCACGCTGACTTGTACAACTTTGGCCCCGTCTTTGAACGCAGAGCCTGGGTTCAGGTTTTAGGGCGTCAGGGTTTTGGGGATCATGGGGGCTTATGCGGTCTATAGGGTTTTATCGTTAATTTTTGAGTTTAGACGATTTTAGGGATTTAGAATCTTGAGGGGTTTAGAAGGTTTAGGCTTCTGGCGGATTTCACGTAAACTTGTTTATTGGGAGCTTAGTGGAGTCTGGTGCGTCTTCCTTTTCCTGTTATGGGCCTCCGCGTTTTGCTGATTCGTCGTTATTCCTGCCCATGCTCGGCAGAGAACGTCGACTAGAACGACAATCGGCAAGATTAGAGGGGTCCGCGTTTTCCGCAAGTCCCAGAGGCAAACACTGCACAATCAGGATACCTGAGCCCCAAGCTGCGCGCTGCAGTCCGGCTGGCACGGGAAGAAGGTCGCCGTTTTCAGATCACGGCTAGGAGCCTAAGGGTTGGGTTCAGGATTTTAGTCTTTTCAGGATCCAGGGTTTTAAGGTTTGGGGGTTTAGGCTTTAGAGCTGTGATTGTTCTCGGTCTCTGAGAGGGTTTAGGGTGCTGAGCCCCGAAAAGTCCTCGCTTTTCCGATATCAGCTTCTGGCATCCTCATTCAGCTTTCCATAGACGCCTATGCAGTGGGTTACTGCTCCTTACGCTTTCTATGCACCGCAAATCGACCCAATGACAGAAAACATGTCGTCATTATTCTATCTATATTATAATATATAAACATACAAATACATAGTCAAATAAAGTTTATGAGATGTCAATCGAACATTAAAACTAGAAGTTAATATACACATAAATATAGCCACAAACTTATTTGCAGATAGAAATATACAATAAATATTATAAACAAATACAAATACATAAAGACATGAACAGACAAATGTATACATACATACATATATCTATATAAATACATACATACATATATACATACGTACATTCATACATACATGCATACATGCATACATACATACATACATACATACATACATACAGACATACATACATACATAAAATCAACCCAATATAGACCTGGTGGTGTCCACAGCCTACCGGCTTCCCGGACAGTTGGGCTTCTGGGCCAGGTGTCTCATATGTCAGACTGGGGGGTCTGGCATCAAGGGGAGATGCACCTCATTCAGATCCCCTCAAAGATCCCTTAAAAAGCGCCCCGGTCGAATTATTGAGTCCCCGGAGTGCAGTGCAGTGCTATGGACTCCGGGAAAGATTTCGCGGATGTGCAGAAGCTGGGTCGAGATGCAGGATGGAGCCTTAGGCTTCCGGGTGTAAGCTATATCATCTGGGCTTCAGGTTTGAGATTTAGAAGGGTCAGGGCCCATATCCCGAATCCCGCTCCGTTAGGCTTGAACGATGTAGATGTTCATTAACTGCCGGCCTGATGTTTTGTTTTAATAAATGCTGCGAGCATCACAGGGATATACTTTAAACCAGATGAAAGCCGACACTTCTCCAGGGTTTTGTTCTTCGGTGAAGCGATCAGAAACCACTGGGAGGCCGAGAGGAGGCGCTGCAAGGGCTTTTCGAGGAGATCTTGCCCGGTGTGTCCCTTGGCACCATCCAGCATTCCTCACAAAAACCCTCAACGATAAGACTTATACCGTGAAGACCCATGCAAGCCTTAAGCAACCCCATAGTACCCACAGCACCCGCCTGAACGAGGATTCGAATGATTGGAATATGGTTCATACTATTACGACCCGGCCCTCGTTCACTGGATCCTCAAGTGCTAAACGACCTTAGGTCGCGGGAGTAGGTCGTCCACTGTCCACTACTAGCCCCGCAACTGCAAACACGACCACGACTACGACACGACGACTGCTGCTAAACCACTATGTTCAGCACTGCTGCTGCTGCTGCTGCTGCTACTTCTACAGGTTGAGGAGCTTCGGTTCTTGGTGAGACTTCCCGGAAGTTGGAGCTACGTACTGAAAGCCAGGGTGTCGGGCCGGGGCTTGGGTCCAGACGGCCGAAAACTATTGCGCAGTAAACCCACACGTGCCCAATCATGGGGCCTGTAATATTCTAGAATCCTCGTCCTTCCTCAGTGATTCCCGACGAGCCGCTACATTGTTCAAACGCGCCATGTGTTCTTGCCCAGGTTTGCCAGCGAAGATCTCTTCACTGCGGCCTTTCGCAAGGTTTCGCTTCATTAGTATCTACGTGTTTGGGAACTGTGCAGCAGCCCAGCGTGAAGGGCTTAGAGATGAGTCGACTCTAATCAAAAAACTGGAACTGTCAATGCACGAGCCGGATTGTTGTGCTCGTGTTTTTTTAATTTCAATGTCAGGCATGGTTGTTGCTTTGGCGGTAAAGGCGATAAAGATACCCTTTATTGGATTGGAGAGGCTCCCAAAGCAGCAGGTTTGCACTTTTTGAGCCCTGTACCCAAACCCCCTCTAATCCACCATGTCTTTCCGTGAGGACTTCTTGGAAGAGCTCGAGAGAATCAATTCCGCTGGCATACCAACAAGGAGGCTCGTACCCAGCAGGGTTTTCGCTTCAGCACTTCTGCTGATACAGAGGTCGGAGTAATTAGCAGTGCTATCGCCTTATGGTCTCTTCAGAAACTACAGCAAGTAAAACACGATTCCAATTGTTAAGGCCACTAAACAAAACCTTTAAACGCTATAACCGCCTGTGCACACGATTCTGGTTTCATTTTTAAGGCCCCTGTAACTAGGCTTTAGAGACTTAGACATAGATCCTGAACAAACCCGAGGGTCTCTTTTAAAGAATACGGTCATTCATGTGGCAAATATGCTTGAGTGCTTGTTTGGCTGGCTGACTGGCTGGCTGACTGACTACTGTCAGCATCGACCTAACATACAAAGAGGGCGTGTTGTCAATCAACTGTCTTCGACCGGCTAAGAAGTGCAGCACAACCTCTCCCAAAGCCTTTTTGTTCGGCACATGTCGGCTACTTCGGCAAGTCACGTTGCCCTCAAACACTAGAACTCGACTCCCTAAGCCTCGAAGCATGCATCATGCATCCTCGCAGGCCCCACAACCCCTGGACCCTAAACTAAGCAACCGCCCTGCACCCATAGACCGTACACCCTCAATACCTGGAAGCTTCAACCCTTCACCCCAATAGCTCTTGTCCATTGAGTGTCAGCTCAGCTCAGGCCGAACGGAATGAATAGATACGGAGTGATTCTAGACGCTCAGATGCAAAAGACTTCCTGCGCTGAGGAGTCTTGGCTTTGGGATGCTGTAGGGTTTTTGCGGTTGAAGGTTTAGGGTTTAGGGTTCGGGATAGGGTCTGCTTTGGCTTAGGGGTGAGGGCTTTTGGGCCCGAATTCTTACACCCAAAACGTTCCATTCACAAAACTTCCTTCCCTGCCCTGGACGTAGACATTCCCATTGTCATTTTGGGGGCAATGGGGAAGATTTTGGCGCTTTCGCCAGCATTGCCCACAACTCGTTTTAAGCAGCCACCAGGCCAAATTTTCTTCCGGCAAGCCGCAGCCATGGGGAAAGGCGCGGTATGTGAATCGGTGGCCAGGCATGACAACGCCAATTTTTAATCGAGCCAAGGAAGTGGCGCAAGGATCGGCTGTGGCTTACGCTCAGATGCCATGGAGAGAGATCGTCCAGCATTACGCCATATGGTGCCTTGGTCGGGTACAACACCCGCTCGTGCCATGAATGTTTGGCTTCACTGTCTGAGCACGGCACCCGTGAACATGTGGAACTCACATCCCGCATCATCATGCGTGCTGCTGCTGCTTTGTGCTTCATGTGTGTTTACGCCAGGAAGCGAACGGGTGCCAGTGGTCAGCAAGACCTTTTGTCATGTGGGCACAGGGCGTGTGACCCACATGCGCCAGGCAGTGTTATTGATCCTGGCTGCTTGTGTGCGATTGGCACAACGCATCACCAGCCTCCATTGGCAAGTGCTGATGGCGCTCGCGCTCGTCTCGGTGTCTGAGGCAACGCTTGTTTGCAGAAGAATCTCAAGAGTGAGCCTGAAAGGCCCAGCGGGCCGATGTCGAAACATACTCGGATGGACCGATGTTATTGAATCAAGCCGCCACAATAGTTCAAAATGCTCTGCAGTGGCATCATGTGTTACGTTCGGATCACCAGACGCGAACACAAACTGCACGGCGGGGGACCTTCCTAAAGCGAGTTAATGCTGAAGCAGCAGGCGAGAGTCTGATCCACCTATATGCCCACAGGATGGTTTGAGAATTTCACGCTGTTCATCGTCCCCTCGGCGACCAGGACAACCACGACCACGACGACCAACACCTTCAGGAGACCACCAGAACACCACAACAATGAACAGCCAAGAAACCGCCTGGACACCACCTGAGACCACCAAGACACTACGACCAAACTGTTTCCCTCACGTGCTGGTGGCACTCGCAAGCGTGACCACTTGTGCTGGCAAATATGCTTTTGCCGGCGGACATGACAACCATGCTTCCCGCATCTACTGGCGGGCAGGACTCAGACTTTTGAAGCCAACGTGAGACCATATATAGGAACCATGTAACTCATGTTGCAATGCATCGCATTTTCCGGAGGACGCGGCCGCGCGGACTGTGTGTAAATGATGGAACATGAGCGCAATCTATGCACCGCTTTGCGGTTGGCGCCCATGTCCCGCAGAATCTCTCGGCGAGCCCGCCTGCGCGCAGACTGACCAAGTCTGCTTGCATTCTTAAAATGTTGTCAGAACCTGGAAAACCAAGTTGCAGAAATAACTGCCACCGATGAAAAGTTGCAAGTTTTCGTCTCAGTGGCAATTTCTGGTTTTGGGATCTGAGGATGAAAAGTACACGGGCCACTAAACTATGGATTATTTCTGTGTGCGTAGCTGTGGGCTTGCTTCAGAGTCGAGCATTTCGGGGCCAAGGGTTGGGGGGGGACTGAACGTATCGACATCTTGCGGTCGCGATGCTCATGATGTTCAACCCCAGCCGCCAAGACAAATCGATCCAAGGATGCGGGAGCACAGGGTCACGTATGGGGCAATGGAAAGGCAGACATTGTAGTATTGAACAGGGTCAGGTGGGCTCTTAATTACTTGTGAATCCGCGACTGAACCAGAAGCCTTATGCTATAAGCTCCAACGTGAATTCCGAGCTTGACACGCCGAATCCTTGCCGGAACCCGTATATAGGGAGTACACTCTACATCACGAGATAGGACTTCTCGTGCAAGTCCTCCAAATCGCTTTTGAGCTCGCAGAACTCAAAGTTCGTTGCTGTTCATGCTCAAACCGGCGAGCAAGTTCTTGTGCGGTTTTGGCAGAGCAGGCACACAACAACGACGGCGACAACATCGCACTGGCATAGCACACATACAGTCACATGTAAGTCACATGTATTCGCCTCAAAGTTGCGTAACATGAGCATTCTTAGAGCGAGCTCTTGTTGGCTGCAGCCCGTCGTGCAGATGTACATTAAACTGCTTACCTGCTGCCTCCACACCCCAACCTGGTAAAGCAATCCATCCCCAATTTGAGAACTTGTCCTCGTCAGCATCTTTTGCACATGCTACCAACAGTCCTGTAACTAGCTCTAAACTGGTCTCAGTAGCCCGACTTGGTCAGAATGGTGGGTTGCTGCTAACGCAAGAACTCCAAGCCGCACCGAAACAGCACAGAGCGAGGAATGGAGAGCGGCTCAACCATGATTCGGAGTTAAACGACACGAAAAAACAAACATCGACGATGGACAGCTGTCGCAAAATACTGAAACCAATCAAAATTTGACCGATTCAGACCTACGGGATTTTACGCCACTTTTCGCGATTTTACGCCACTTTTCGCGATTTTACGCCACTGCTGTTTTGGCAAAATTTGCAATAAACGCACATGAGCTCACCCGAAAGCACCAAAAAAGTTCGAACACGAGTGCCCGACTGGACCTGGCACCGCTGCAATTATAGATCAACACAAAACTTTCCACTTGCATAGGACATCCGTTTGACTATAATTATAATGATTATCGACCCATGCCGCATTAGGGGAAGAAGGCAGAAGTTAGGTCTAGAGCTGTGCAGTTGGGATGTAGGGTCTGAGCTTAATATCCCGCATTGGGTTTGCAAGGAACCCACCACTCATCTAACAGACACCGCATACCATTAGATAGCCCCCCCAAGTACATGTATTGTCCATCCCTCCTACATTTTGTCTTTGGCATGAGATATGAGCATCGCGACCGAAAGAGAGCCGAGTAGTTCAGACCCCCAAGCCTTATCCCCGAAATGCTAGAGTAAGAAGCGCTTCCTGAAGTTAGCGCCCAAAAACTGTTGACACGTTGGCAGCCTGTGGACCTCACACACACACCAAAATCCCGCCATCGAAAGTTTCTGCGATGGTGATTGTTGTAGGTGGCTATGTTTTTTCAAGTTGTGTGCTTGCTGCATAATATAAGGTGGTTCTCCAGCTAGCCCTTCTGAAGTAGAGTAGTGCCATATAATATCCAGAATGCCTCCTGCACATGTTTCGATGTTTGGCTTACGGGGTTGATGTGTCGGTTTCGCGGGTGGGGGTGTTGATGCATCCTCTATGCGTTTTGGGGTAGATCAAATGACTCCTGTGTGCATGGTTTGGGTTGACGATTAACCTGCTGATTGCCCGTGCATGCGTAGTCGTTATTTAGATTTTCGCTCTGGCTTCCGGCATGGGTTCAATTTAAACTGTTCAGGGACTCAAGTTTTCCAGTCACGAACGGCAAACAAGCTGCCCGTGTCTTTGACAGTCGAAACCGAGCCTTTCACACGAATGATATATATGCAAAGCACGACTTTAGCTAAGTTACGGCTAAAGTTGCAGTTTCTGGGCTCAGTTGCATTTTTTTCTGCCACTATCCTGAAGGCGCCTGTTTTTTGAAAGTTGCTTGTTATTTTTGCCACTTTGGCGCTCCAGGAACACCATAGTGGCAACGCGCGTCACATTATTTCGGAAAGAAAGAATTGAAGAAAAACGCCTGCAGCTATAGTCCCGGGAAAGCCCAGGACCAAGTCGGATTCGAGAAGGCCTTAAACGGTCTCCTGTCCGCAAGTGACTGCGTGTCGTGTTTTGGGGTGGAGGGCTCTATTCCAAGGTTGGGGGATTCTTACATTTGGCACACCATGAAGTGGAAGGCAGCCATGATGCTGTGAAAGTTTGTCCGGGCCATCCAAATCGTTAGCCAAAATCTCGCACCAGTCACCTCTTGTGGTCGGGTTCTTGTTTGGGGATGAGGCGTCCTATTGCTGGGTTGCCTTCTCGAATAAGGAGCCGCGCAGAGTGCATTCGGTCAGTTTCCAGGTTTCAGGGAGTCAGGAGAATGCGCAGCAATGCCAGTCGAACATATTTATAGAGTGCAGACCTTGCGGGCGGAGACTTGCACTCCACAAGCGACATCCAGATCGGCCGTACATGCAGGATTGGGGTTGACTCAGTTCCAATGTAGCCTGCTTGTCGTTCCCATAATATGCATGATTACACGCATGTTACATACATGGTTGTTTGTTTCCTTACATATATGTAATTACAACTTACTTACGTGTTTGTCTATCTAGAACTGGATGCCTGTTGATTGTTTCATATGTGTACGTGCGTGTATATGTGTGTTTATATACGGAGGTATACTGTACATATACGCAATATACACACATTGTCATTCCACCGTGAACCCTAAATATTCATGCCAAGGCCTTGTGGACACCTACATCAAGCCGCTGGGAGGAATGCTTTTTCCCGAGCTGGTAGGTGCGCATGATGCCGACGAGCATTATGCGTTTACTGCAGCGCATCCGCAATCTTGGCGAGGGGTTGAGCCGAGATGTCAAGCAGGTTCACGGGACCTCGTGTATAAAGTTGACGAAGTAAGAAGAACTCTTCATGACTAGGAAGATTTGCAGTTTGTTCTCACATCAAACATCCTAGAGGCCCTGAGCGGCACCTTGCACGGACCACTCTGAAAAGTCTTACGCGGAGATCAGCCCATTCTATTCATCCGATGAGTCGTAGGGTTCAGGTAAAATACGAGCCCACCGGCGACACTGAACTGGCAAAGCACGGAGACGCCTCCGTGGTCACGTTGAACTTTGGCAGGAGGGTTCATTGCACGATGTCATGCCGTTTTCGGATTCCGATCCTGTACAGGGTTCTGGCACCTTTTTTCGTGCACCGAGGTGACAGATGACTGTTTTGACATAGTAACATTTGCTGAGATCATGTGTGATGGCACGGCCCTCGACCATATCGAGTCAGATATAATTATGGCCTATAAAGGACGGTGCACTGTCAATGCAGGCTGCGTTGTATCTTAACCGCATGATGCACCTCGCAAACCGTGTTTTGTTTGCTTGGATTCTGATTGCAATTCCAGCATCCCACAGGACTCTGTTCACAACCAGTTCTGTCCAACCCGCAAACCCCTAGCCTAGGGTGCTCCCACACGCTTATGTAAATGTTGGAGCGATGAAACCCTTTACCCAGATCCATCAATCGCTTCGAGTTTGAGGGTCTAGAGCTCAGAGTTTCGCGTGCTGTTTATCGCTTGCGCCTTCTTATACCAAATAACTTCTTATCGCGACGAGTTTGGCAACCACCACCCTCATCCTGGTCATAGTCAAATCTCGTTTTGGTGAGAAGCATCCAGCGATCAAGACCTCCATCCAAGAAGGCATTCTTGCAAGCTTTGCCAAAAGAAAGTCCCTGCCTGACAAAGGGAAGACTCAATTAAATCTTCGCCCCCAGAGATCGCAAGGAGTGAGGGTCTTCAGTATAAGGTTCTGATTAATTACATGGATTGGCCTTTCTGGTGTAATTAGTGATTCTGGTGACACGTGTGACCCGGTAACGGGGAATAATTGCCAATAGTGGTTCCTCGAAGTCCCTATATAAGTATGGCAGAACAGTCGCAACACACACACACACCCAAACCGATCCCAATCATTAAGGCCCCTAGTATCCCCTAGATTCCCTAGATCCTAACCCTCCATAAGAAGCCCTGAGTAGCCCATGAAGGAACTTGTTCTCATTATGAAGGCTCTTATAAGCCCCAAGCCCCTATATGCCCAAGGGCTCCCAACTCTTCTGAGGAATCTCTGTTTCGGCCCCACGCGCTGGGAGGGGGGCGCGCTGCGCTTCTTCGATTCCGGCGGCTCGGGGATCTACGCGCTGCCGAAGGGGACGGCTTGGGATGCGCCTGCAAGACTTCGGGTGTAGGGTTTAGGGGGTATAGTATGGTATAGTTATAGAGGGGCGAGAAGGGAACACTGCATCAGAGGATGAAGCATCTGCATTAATTAGCCCTGAAGCCTTAACCCTTCTTATTTTATCTGATGTTGATGCGCCCTTGACTCTGCGCCCGAACCACAAAACTTCTAGATTCTATCAGTCACTTTAAGCAGTAAACCCCGAACGTGAAGCTGAAAATCCCTTTGCAGGAATTGTGCTGCTTAGTGGCTGAGACTTATATAAGCCTGCAGGCCGTATGCAAGACCCGGGGACCGAGATGTAGACTCCCCATAAGCACCACGATCCCAAGGCGATATCTCCACTTGACTTAGGCACTCCAATGCTTGACTCAAGACCCAAACCCCCCACCCCCCGAAACCATGGACTGCCAACTCAAATGCGAAGTTGAGCTTAGCTGCTTGCGCTTTGCTTGGCAGGAATGCCTCGGCGGGCTCTGGCGATGTCAACTTTCGCCCGGGCCAGGTGTTCTTTGGAGGAGATTACGGGATTGCGGGTGTAGAGTGTGGGGGGGTGCTAGGTTCAACGGACGGCTGGATGTGGGCTTTGAGGTTTTTTTGGCTGACGCTTCAGGATCCTACACCCTAAAGCTGAGCCCGTGTAATTCCCAAATCAAAATCCTAAACCCTATAAACTAAGCACCCAAGGGGCGTGCGGACTTAGGATTTCGGTTCCTGTTTGGACTTCATCCTTGCTTGCCGTCGGGTGACGGGCTTGAAGAACTGTGGCGACGAGGTTTCTACTTTAGCTTTTGAGGGTTAAGGTTTAGGTTTAGGGTTTAGGTAAGCTGAGACAGGACTCATGAATTGCGGATTTCACAGTTTTCAGGCTCAGGGCTTGGCTTTGAAAAGTTTTGGAGGTTGTTCCGGTGGAGGGCTCGAAATCTTATGGCAGAATGACACGATGTCCTGCCTAAGATACCCGAACTGCCCCAGTTGTTAAGCCGGTGCATCTTTCGGGTCTTGACCAAGCACGCAATCATTTGGGTGTCCAAGGATTCTTTGATCCAGTGGTACAGACCCTGTTAGGGGCCAAGGACAGCTTGGGTACCAGACGCCGAAAGCAACAGAACCAACATCCTGAAGCCCATGAAGCCCTAAATCCCAATTCACAAACCCTTAACTCCTACACCTGACTTTGTCCTTGTAACATAGGGAGGTCAGATTCCTTAGTTAATGTGATGACAGAATCAGACAAACCTCTCCACAACTCCAGTTTGATTTTTTGGGGCTAATAGCATCCCTTGTTCAAGGCTCATTCACCGCGGTCAGCACAAGCATCAGGCGTTGCCGCTGCTGACAGGGCAGAGGTCAAACTTGACTCTTGGCCCAGTGGGTTAATTGAGCAGGTGTCAGGGAAGGGTCACAGCTTTGAAGTTGTGGTTGTGGGACGGTAAATTACGGGTTTAGGTCATAGGGTTCGCGGTGCACGGTTGAGGGTTGTTCTTCATCTCCTGTAGAAGTTTTATGGTAAAGACAAAGAGAAGCCTGCCACGGAAGTACCTTACCTCGGAACCGATCTAAACACGAAGAGTTTCTTCGAATGGTGGTGGTTTTTGTGGCCGTGATGTCTCGCTTGATGCGGGCGAAAAGTGACATGTCGGAGTCAGTTCAAGGTCGAAGTCGAGGTCCTAAGTCCTAAACGAGGGATATAGTTTGATGTAATATATAAGGTTTCAGGCATGTGTTGGGCCTGAGGACCGCAAGCCCAAGACCCACCCAGCACATGAAATCATCTGCACTCCTGACTTCAACTCAAGCCCCAGGCCTAAAAAAGAAACCGGTAACCCTATGTTATGGCTTGAAGCCCCATCGCTCAACTCCAAAGTGCTACAAGCCCTGAACCCTGGCGTTCCTTAAGCTTCCGCTGCTGGCCATTAGACCTTAAGCTCGTGGGCGATCCGAGGATTATCTGGCTGCATGCGGAATACGGGGTGGTGAGGGTGGCGCACTGAGCATTTTTCACGAGAAACGTTGCCACTTCCGTGTCTCTCTGTACTAAACAGAGTGTGTGCAACGAATCATTGCATGAAAGCTGGCGGTTGGAGATTCTTTGCACCGTGGCTGCAGGACAGAGTCTAGAATCCTAGTAGTCTCCGGCGGGCAG
>CAJNJA010010702.1:0-14055 GCA_905231915.1 Symbiodinium necroappetens
CTCACCCTCACCCTCGCCCTCGCCCTCACCCTTCACCTTCATCAGCCTATTCATCATCATCATCATCATCAGCATTACAGTATATGGAGGACAAGAAAGAATCATGTAAACCAACAGAAAGAGGAGCAGTTCCAAGAATGTTATGGTGTGCTGTGGCATTAAAGCCGGAGCTGCGATATGATCCAAAATCGAAAGCCTTTCAGCAGCGCCAGCATGGTATCCAACACCTCGGCGATGTAGGATGTAACGGTTGCGCGAGACATGTTGAGACACATAGGGAGTGAGCGTTGCAAAGAGCCGCGAAGGAGATACAAAGCCACCGTGCAGTCCTCGGTTGCCAGGGGTCATGGGGCAAAGATCCCTACTAAAGAGGTCGGGATAATTGAGAACAGTACTACGCCTTAGGGTTCCACGGCCCTTTCGCAGCGCAGGAGAGCTGTTTGGGACGTGTTTGAGCACCATTCCGGTAATAGCAGTTGTTTCGTTACGCGATCGACCATGCTTGGCCTGGCAAACCTAACCGGCCTTCTCGATGTGCTTTTTCGGCTGTCAGGAAGATAGACACCTTTCCATCGTTTGCGAGTTTCCATGCAGATGGCTCTTCGTTTCAGTTTCCATATCGCCGCGTCCGTGTATTTGCAGGATGTCCTGGCACTTCGGCCGGAGCTGGATGCAAGCGACAGTGCAAAGCATGTTGGTGGGACCAGACAGACAGATGTGTCTTATGTGGAGAAGATGCCATTGCAACGCTCTGAGTCGCAATACAAAGCAACCGACTGCTCAGGGTTCCACGAGACGCAGTGCGAGGCAGACGTGACTCAGACGGTGTGCAGCAACATGGTAGCTGCTGTCACCAACCAGCACGTCTCAAGTGGTTCTACAGCTCAGACGAGAGGGAAGTGTTACCTTAAAAAAGGAGAAAACACAATGCGGTGGGAGCCAGAGGACATTGATTTTCAAAGACCTAGTTACCAACAGCTCTGTCTTTGTCGTGCTAAGTTGGTCCGCTATGAAATCACTGATGCTGACAGTCCATGCCGCTTCTTGTGCTACAACGACTACACGAAGTATTCGTTCTCGGAGGATTTGGCCAAACACGAGTGTGATGCCTTCCATTCCGACAAGTACATCTTTGACAGTAAGCGGAATATTTGCCAAGTGAAGAAGCCCGGGGTTCAGGTCCAATGCCTTGTTTTTGAGTTGTGACTGTTGGGGTGCTTTCGAACACAATTGCAGGCGTGAAGTTTGGGTCCTTGTTCAAACATCTCAAGACCTTTCGGAATATGCGCACGTCGTATCATTGCTTGTTCTTGATTGCTGTGATTGCTACAAGCAGGCCAAGCATCATAAACATATACATGTGTTGAGTCTGGCAGGCTTGGGTGCACATGCATCACTCTAAGCTTGTCGCTGGCTGCCATTTTGGTTCAAGTGTGATCCAAAACGGCAGGCAGCTGTTCTTTGGGTCTTTGCGGAGAGTCGACCCCTATTGTTTACTTTCCAGGGAGTGACGCTGTTGCGGGAGGGACCCGGGATGCATTATGCGATTAGCCGGTTGGCGGCTCATACCGAGGAGCAGCTTCTCCACTCGGCCGCGCTCTTGGAGTTTCGCAACAGGCTGCGCGAGCTGGTGGCGGCAGGAGAAGCTCATGAGGCAGCCCTGCTTTGGGGCTCCGTTCTCGAGGTGCAGCATTGCCCACCTCCGCCGGCAGGATTGCTTGAAGGCTTGCCGCCAGGTGTGCCGCCGGTTCGCACCGTCCCGTGTGTGCAGGTCGATTGCGCAAGATGCCGAGGAGGCCGTGGTGGGTTTCGGTTCCCGTTCGTCGGCACTTATGCAAGACGCTCTGTTGTGGTCACCGTGGGCACACCACCGGCTCAAGCCTGGAGCGCTTACAATCATGGCGGCGACGAGCGGCTCACTGCTAGGGAGGGCAGTCCCATGCCCGGGGAGCGACCCCGGATCAGTTGTGGTTGGCCTGGAGAGACTGGCATCAAGGGGAAGTGGTCTGGAGGGAACCAGCCTTCTTCCCAGTGCCTTCTTGGGATGAGGGGCGACGCGATCGTCGAGCCAGGGCACATCGGGCACTCTGGTTTCTGCTGGGGGCCGTGGAGGCGGGGTTGGACCTGCTACCAGCACCCTGCAGGTCCTGCGGAGTCCCGTCGTTCTTCCAGTGTCGACGGTGCCAGTGCTCAGCATGCCTTGACTGTTTGTCCCGCTGCACCTCATGCTCGTAGGATAGGGGCCCTGCTCGCAGCAGCACTTGCTGTCGGGCCGATGTCCGGCATATAGCCGGCATGGCGCAATCGACGCGCCACCGGGCTCATCCGCTGAGACAGTGGTGGACCGCCTTCTCTTCCTGGGAGGAGGCGGCACAGAAGGCAGGGCACGCCGTCGCCTTGGTCAGAGCTCTCTCACGACTTGGAGGATGACGCTATCCTTGTGTGGCCTGGTGGATCTGGGAGGTGGCCCAGCCTGGTGGCGTTAAGGCGGTGAGGTTGAGTCATCTGGTTCGCAGGCCTGTGAAAAGGCGGGGCGCAGCCGGAAGCGCGATACGCCGGCAGTGACGGGCACCGAGCTCTGCGACTTCTTGGTCGACGCTGGGGCTCGCCAGCCTGGTAGGGCTGGCCGTGGGCCGAAGCATGGGTGGAAGCCTACGGGGCTTTGCCAGCCACCAAACGGCAGCGCTGCGGCATCTGCTTTGACAGCTCAGACCACCCGTAACAACTCCGGCAGGTGACCTTGTTGACGCAGGAGTAATTTAGTGCCCTCGATCCTCCAGTGACGACGTATTCGTGGCGGCGGGTGGCGCCCTCGGTTGCCGCGCTTCTCCTTTCTCTTCTGGCGCATTGGAGATTCGACCGACAAGGAAAAGCTGAAGTCGTCTGGTACAGCAATGCCGCTGCATTACAGTGGGACCCGCTATGCCCTCAGCGTCCGGACGAAGCACTTGGTACTGTCAGCCGCGGCGCGTACGACTCTTGCGATTCGGTACCTCCAGGCCTCTTGGACCCTTCGGACACAGGCCTCCGGGAGGAGGTTGCGTCCGGTTGGATGACACCACTATCTGGAAGGCTCCTACTGGGACTCCCGGGCCTCAGGCCAAACTCGCGTTCAAGACGACGGCCTTGAAGCTGAGGCGGCGGCGGGGCACTCCGAATCTCGACACCCAGTGGCATCGCCGAGGACCCGGGTCGCCCACCGCTACCCCGGAAGCCGAAGCTACCAGTTGCTGAGTCGCCAACTTTGAGGCCGGCTTGTTGTCTGGGTGTGTTGTGTGCGTGCAACATGTGCAGGTGTCTTTGCCTCTGCATTGCATGCCCCTCTCACTCGCTGTGTGCTTTCTCTGCGCAGGTGTTCCGCGTGAGTTTCGGCTTGAGTGAGGTACATTCGAGCAAGTCTGGGAGGGACCCAGTCGGCGGGGAGCCGAAGCCTGAGTGACAGGCGGGTGGGCAGCATGTCGCAAGCCCTTGTCCCGAGAGACGGGACGGATTTCAAGGCGTCTTTGGACACCCTTGCCCTCAATTTTTCTCTAGCCCCCATGCATGATCCAGGCGCGTCTTCTGGCGGAAGGGCTGAGCCACTTGGAGGAACTCCGCTTCTTCTTTGATAACGAGGAGCACGTGGGCCGTTGGGTGACAAAATTGAGGCTTGGGGACAAAACCATGTTAGAGACATCCCGTCTTCGGCGAGCTTGGGCGGCGGTGCGTCTCTATACTTCTCTATCTCTGAGCAAGATCGCTCTAAGGTGGCCCTGACCGACCTTGACACCATGCTGGAAGATGTGGAACTGCGTGATGTTAAGCAAGCCTTCTGGAAGCGCTGCCGCATGCGTTTCCCAGCCGAGGTGCATCCTGCAGATTCACTGCTCTCCAGGGTGTCTCGTGAGCTCTCGAAACGGATGCGATGTGTCTTTGCCGCATGGAAGGTCCGCTCGCTTCATTTCCAGCTCACAAAGTACAGCGCAAGTGCAAGTTGGGCGAAAGTTTGTATACTGAAGAGATTGAGACTGATGAGTCTGTTTCCAAGGACGCGGACACGTACCTTGACAAGCTCTACACATTGCTCCTGGCTTATTCTATGGCGGGAGTGCACCCGCTTCCAGGTGTGGACGCGAGCAAGGAAGCCTCGCTCAGTGCTTCTTCAGTGGAGTTCGTGGGGGATGTAGCTATGGCATATTTCTTTCGGGCCAAGAAGTGTGTGTCTGCTTTGGCCCCTTCTCGGCGGCTGCACTGGTTGCAGACTAAGGATATCGAAGACGCAGCGAGTGGGTCACACGTTTTCGTGAAGGGACGTCCTCCTTGGGCGTCGTCATCAAGCAGGTGATGGAGGCCAGGGACGCGCATTGCGTCGTTACAAGGATGGCTGCACCAGGCGACCGGAGGGACCGGTCAGTCAACCGTGCAGCCATCCTTGCAGGTGTTGCATTTTCGGGAGGATGCAAGGTTGGCGGCAACCGCGTGGCGGCCGTGCTCAAGGACGGCGCGAAGTTGTGCCCTGATTTTCAGCTTGGGAAATGCTCCCGAAGTGTCAGAAAGGTGCACACAAGTGTGGCGTCATTGTGCTCAATCAGCGGGCCTGCGGCTCACCTGGGCACGGGGCTAACCGCAGTGCCGTGAGAAGGTCAAGTGATCGAGGGTGCCCCGAGGCGGGAGTGGAGGACCTTGCCTCAGCTTCAGAAGCTCCTGATGATATGCCCCCCCTCATGATGGACCTTATGTGTGGCCCCAACGCCCCTTTGACTCGTGCTTTCTTGTTTTGTGGCTGGCGCGCAGGACCGATTGATACCCTGCGCAGGATTTGTCTTGGGAAGAGTTCCAGTTGGAACTCCGCAGCAGCCTGGATCAGTCATGTTTGCAGTTCGCCGCCCTTGACTGTTGTACCAAATCAATCATTCGCGAAATCCCGGTCAAGCTTCCGAGTGGCCACACAGCCCCAGGCCCTCTAACGCAGCCATGAGCACCCCATGGGTCTGCCCGGCTTGAACATTAGTGACCAGCGCCGCGTCTCCAAGGATAATTGCGCCTGCAAGTTTGTCTTGGATGAGCAGCAGAAAATCCTCGAGCGTGGTGGCGGTGCTATCCGTGAGAACCCCAGCAACAGTCTGCATTGGTGCATCCCACAGGAAGCGGAGATGTGGGCCTCCGACCCATGGTGGGATGCCAGGTATGACGCCTATTGTTTCATGGGCGCACGGCGGAAGCGCCAGCGGCTGCAGCACAACATCTGGGAGTTGACCCAGGACCCATCAATGCTGTGTCATCACACCCACCAATCTGAGGAGTGGAAGCCCTGGGAGTCCAATGGCCAGGTTGTGTACTCTTCCAAGGAAGAGGCAGAGTACACTGCCCCATTTGCCTGCCACGTCGCAGTGGCTTGCAGCTGGTGGCATGCCGGCTTGGTTTTGCCAAGCTGCGCCACCAGTGCAATGTGTGGGGCGTCGTGAGCACTGGTTGGATATCGACCCTATAGGGCCCTGCGGGAGTGGGCGATGTCACCTTTGGCTATCGCTCTGGGTTTGCGGCCCATTGACCCAGCCGAGGCAGCCAGGGTACCGGTTCGAGTCACAAGATGCTGCCGCCAGGTGTGGTGTACGTGGTTCGGGGTCACCACTCACACCGTCTGCCTGTGACTCAGTGGGCCTCGCCGTTCGTCCTGACCACAACTGTGGTGTCGATGAGTGGCCTGCGTTGTATGTTGAGCATATTCTTGCCAATCTTCAGACAGACTTGCGGCAGCTCGAGGGCAAGTCCCTGGCTTGCGACTGCACTCTCTCTCACGTCTGCGACGGTGCTTTGGTGCCGCAGTTGGTGAGTGCCCAGCAGCGGCAGTGGCAACGGACTGCTGAGGGAAGGGAGGCGGGCGCCATGGCGCACAGGGCGGCGTTGCCACCCGTGCTGCCCTTCGGGCTCAGCCCCGCGATGCACTTTTCGACCTTGCCAGTGACCTGGCTCGTTACCCCACCCCCTTCGAGCAAGGCGCTGCTCTGGATCTCGATGTTTTGCAACGGAGGTGGCCGCTCGCGAAAGGGGTTGCCTGAGAGACAGGCGCCATCGCTCGATGGGGGCCATCAAAGCATTGAAGCGGAGGTGGGCAGGGTTTGACTCCTGCCTCCGTGCGCGCCAGCAACAGCAGTTGCGCAAGGTCACGCAGCATCGCGACATTGGCTTGTTGGCCTTGCTTTGCCTCCTCGTGTCCTGGGGTGACGCGACTCTTCCAGCCGATTTCCTGTTTGGTATGGTAGCAATTAACACAGCACCGTGGTATGGTGTGTTCCCGGACCAGCCGTGTCGGCTGATCTCTCAGGCTGAGGTTTTGCAGGATGCTGAAGCATCGAACGCTCGGGTGCGAGCGAGTCTGCGGCCGGGTCGGGACGACGACTTTCTTTTGGCCCAGAGTCTCCAGGATGCGCAGAGTGGGTTTTGCAGCGAACCCATGCGCCATGCCGAGCTGCTCCGAGCCGTGTGCGGGGCATGCCTTTTCGGCTTTTCCCCTGCTGCGTTATCACGCAGAGCAGCGGTAAACAGCGTATCATAGATAACGCGGAGGCGGGCGGCCAATCGACGCTGAGTTCCGACCCTAACAAGCTCGTGCTTTGCTCCCCCCTTCGCCCAGCCCAGCATGCCGCTGCCATGCTGGCCTGCCTATCCGCCGAGGCAATCTTGCAGGCGAAGGCGTGTGACACCACATTGAGGGCGCCGGGGAGGATTGGCCAGAGGCCTACCGCCGCTGTCCGATGGATAGTGCCTCTTCCCGTTGTTGTGTGGTGGCGTGGTGGCACAAAGGGTGGGGTGAGCCTGGCCGTGACCAGCTTCAACCGTTACAACTGTGTTGCCGAAGCTTTGGGGCGGCGGCTCCTTGCCATCCTGGTGTCCATGTATTTCGATGATGCGCACTTGACTGATTGGGCATCTTCCAAGGGCTCCGCTCAGGCCGCGTTCGCCTCCCTGAACACCTGCTTGGGTTCCCCCTTTGCCGAAACCAAGCGGCAGAAGATGGCGTCCACCGGTACCTTCCTCGGGCTCAACTTTGATTTCACCGAGTGCTTGTGGAGTGGTGTCGTGCGCTTCTTTGTGCATGATCGGTTGGTCGAAAAGGTCCAGGACCTCATCCACCAGGCGTTGTCTACAAACTCCCTTCTTCCCGGTCTAGCAGCCAAGCTCTATGGTACATGCAATTTCTTGGAGCAGGGCATGTATGGTCACGTCGGTGCCGGCGGATTGAGAGCAATCCGAGAGCGAGCTGACCAGGGGGGCCGGGAGTTGACCCCGCCTATCCATACATGCTTCGCCTTGATTCGTGCCGTGCTGTCAGCTCGCCCCGAGCGGGAGTTTGATATCCTGCCCCGTGTGTGGCCCCGTTTTCTGGCCGCGAGTGACGCGGCGGAGGACACGCCCGGGGAGGGCTCGGGCGGCTTCCACCTAGTTTGGCTTGATACGCCCGAGGTCTGGGAGAGTTTTGTCGCGGAGATTGGGCATGAGGTCTATGCCTGCTTCTCACCCGGAGACCAGAAGATAGCCCAGCTTGAGCTGGCGATGGTCTTGTACGCCCTCGCAGTCCGAGCTCCGGCTTTTCGTGGCAGGCGCGGCTTCTGGTACATCGACAATGTGGCTGCGCTCATGTCTCTTATTCGTGGCCGCTCTAGTTCTCCCGATTTGGAGCGGTTGGCACAGCTCATTCATCTCGCCATGTTCGCGTTGCGTACTTCCTTTTCCTTCGAGTATATTCCTTCCAAGACGAATTGGGCTGACGCTGTCAGCCGAGTTGGTTTTTCAGATGCCTGGCTCCACCAGCGTGGCTTCGGTTGCCATGTTGCTTGTTTTCCGTTTCAGCTCGTGGATCTCCCTTTCCTCGCGGTGCTGCGCGTGTTCGAGTTCCTTTGAAGGAGTGCTTTGGGGGTTCAGTGCATTGGGTGTTCTCTTCCGAGGTCAGATTTGTTCGAAAGGTGGGAGGGAACCTTTCCGTCCATGTCGATTCCTCGATGTTTTTACCAAAGCACTATCCCAGAGAGTCTGGGTTGCCTTCAAAGGTTCGAACTCAAAGCAGCTGTGAGCGCGATATGAAAAAGGGTGAGTGCGAGCAGTACCGTATCTAGTACAAGCTGGAAGGTATCTTCAGTTCGTTTCTCGTGCTGATAGTGAAGCCTTACACAAATCATGAGTCATGCTGTGCGATTGAATGTTTGGGCGATTTGTGTAGAAAGTTGTTGAGGACCACAAAGACAAAAAGCTATGCGGATGCTATGGAGGAAAGCTTGCGCAACGTATGGTGCACGCTATCTGGGATTTTGCCGATGCCGCAAAGTTGTGCGAAGCGGCTTCTGAGGTATACACGCTGGACCCCACAGAGGCCTGTGACCGCAGCTCTGCAATCGCGCAGCGCATTGTTGAGAGCAAGCTCGTGACCGAAGAACGTGCGTCATTTCTTTGGCAAGCTAAGCAAGGCAAGTGTCAATTGAAACCTCAAGGTCGTGCCAGACCCACCTGCAGTTATCAGTTCAGCCCGGAACATGCACAGACCAACTCACATTTTGTGGGTTATGGAACGAGAAATATCGCCCAGCTCCCCATGTAGCCGAAGGGGAGTCCGAGCTTCATAGAAAAAGTTGCGCATGAAGTTTGTGGCGAGGTCCTAAAGTCGTACTGTCTTTGCAGCCCGGAGTATCAAGCGAATTCGAGGCTCAGTGAGTTTCAAGAGACGGGCTCTGACTTGTCGTTGGAAGCTGAGGCAGGGATGTTTTTGATTGCGCGAGGTGGAGTTTTGTTCGGTAGAGCTATAATGGTGTACAAGCCGCATGCCGTGCAGCCGGACAGCCTCAGACAGCATGTCATGTGTGCCATGGCTTTTGGTTCTCCGGGACCCCTGCCCTTGCGGCTTTGTGTTTGTGTCGGTGTTGTCTTGGGCATCTTCAATGACCGACTGGAGCATGACCATTTCCGTGGCATACCACCCGGGCGTCCGCATCCCCCCAGCGACAGAAAGCCAGTTGACGACTTCTTCGAGGAACTTGGCCTGGCGCGACCCAATTGCGAGAGCAGCTGCGACTGCAGCTTACGGGCCGGCTGCACATGCAAGATCGTCTTTTGGCGAGACCAAAGGTTTATTGACAGCATTCACCTAAAACGCTGCAACTTGACAGGCCGACGGATACACTCTAATTCCACTGTGTTGCAGCTGAAATTCCTACAGAGCTTGAGCATTCGTGGAAGCGGACTTGAAGGGTCGGTGCCCACAGGCTTTTCAACGGTTGCTGAGCTGGATCTGTTTGGAAACGAGCTGACCGGCGACATTTCCGTCCTGAAGGACTTGCCCAGAGGCTTGAAGCGAATAGTTTTATCCAGCAACAGGCTTGTTGGAACTATCCCGGAGCATCTGCCTTTCAATCACCTGAAGGAGCTGCGCTTGGCCAACAATGCCCTGACAGGTGGAATCCCTGCGAAGCTTTTTGCGGCAGCAAGATTGGAGATCCTCTCACTGGCCAACAACAAACTCAGTGGAGCAATTCCTGACATTTCCTCCCCGGTAGGGCCTTTGGGAGAGCTTTACTTGGAAGGAAACCAGCTCCTGGGCGAGATCCCAAGCAGTATCGCGAAACTGAACGAGTTGCGGGTTCTGCGCCTGGAGCACAACGCTCTGGAAGGGAAGATCCCAGAGGAGCTGTCAAGCCTGCTGAGCTTAAAACAGCTTCGGCTCAATGGCAACAAGCTCCGAGGACCAATCCCGGAAGGTCTCGGCAAGCTGCGGAACCTCACGGTCCTCCAGCTGAACGATTTGGCTTTGGACTGTCCGATTCCCGAATCCTTGGGCAGTTTGACCGAGTTGATAGTGCTGGATCTGTCGAACAGCAACCTCAAGGGGGCCATTCCAGCTCAATTCGCACAACTAACCAAGATGGAGAGTCTTTCCTTGATGAACAATGACTTGTGGGGTAGATTGCCTCCACTCAACATGCCTGAGCTGAGGGTTGCCCTCTTGGGCCGGAACCACTTTTCTGGACCTTTACCTACAGCTTTTTGTGAGATGCAGCAGTTGCTGAGCCTCAGTCTCCATTGGAACAACCTGAATGGAGCCCTCCCGCACTGCTTGGGACATGTCACCAACCTGACAGATCTTTTCCTGGCCCACAATGAGTTCGACGGAGAAGTCCCAACAAGTTTTTCCAATCTGGATCAGCTAGAGGTGATTACGCTTCACAGCAACCACTTCGGCGGCACCATTCCAGAGCTGACCCAAAGCAGCCTCACAATCGCAACCTTTCATGACAACGACTTTGCGGGTAACATACCGGCATTCAACCTTTCGGCCTCTTGCAGCAACAGCCCGTGGTATAGACTGCATGGTATGGACTGCTTGATGCTAGAAGCGGCCATGGAGCGAGAAGATGTCAGGGACTGTGGGGAACTGCAGTCGATCTTCAAAATCGAAATTTCCGGGCTTCTGCAGCAGTGCCCGAAAACTTGTAATACTTGCAATGTCAATGGACTGCAGGCCAAAGCCACACTGCACGGGAATCGACTTGCTGGTTCGATCCCTCGGTCCATCAATAGTTCCAGAATCCAAACCACAGCTCTCATGGGGAATTTGCTTGGTGACGGTGAGCCTCTTGATGCGAATTGGCTGCCACCGGAGGACCCTCGTTTGTGTTGGGACGGTGTTGATGTTTTTTGTTGCTGTTTCGTTTAGGAGTGAATGGGATCGATTCTGCAGTGCTTGCCAGTGTCCAATCCAGGAGTTGGAGGAGCACTTTCTCTACTATTCGAGCGAGGAAAGTGCGAAACACGTGGACATGGCACTAGTCCTGTGCTTTCTGATGTTTCTGTTTCTTCTTCCGCCGTGGCTGACGCGCTTGAAGGATGCCGCAACAACTGTGACCAAGCCGCCCAGCAGTCTCGTGAAGAAACTTACCCAATCCTACATTCAGGTGCTGCTCATAGCAGCCTGGTGTGCCACAGGGTGTCTCGTAACCTGCCCAATCTACTACTTCCATGCAAGCAACTATCTGCATACACAGCGGTGTCCGCTTCTGGCCAGCATAACCGCCGCCTACTTTCAGGGCTCCGGGAGCCAAGAAGTGTTCAAGTTCTCGGAAGCGTTCATGATAGCATCATGGTGCGCTTTCGATGTTTTCATTCGCTTAACGGCTCTCCGCATCAAGCCCGCAATACGGAATCAGGGCAGTTCCTGGCACTGAGTTGGCATTTGTGTTCTTAGTCTCATAGACATCGGAGGCAGGTTCAGGCAGGTAGTGATGCGCGCTGAGTGCTTCCTCTTCTTGGCGATCTCTGAGGTCGGGGCAGCACTAGGTGTACGACGAGGTGTTTGTTGTGGATGATTTGGCTATTAATCGTTTTCCTGATCTCGATGCCTCAGATCCTCTTCGCCATGGCAGAGGCTCGGCCGTGGGCGTTGTTTCAGGACATGGCTGACAACGACCTGCAAGAAGAGTAGGGTAGGGAGCCAGTATGCAGAGAAATATGTGTCACAAGCTAGGGAAACTTCTTTGGCTCGCAGAGTTACCCGCTGGCGAGGCCGTGCCAAAGGGATCGGAGTACCAAGGGTGGTTGGAGGTCTGCCACAGAGCGGCTGGCATCGTTGGTCCTCTTGTGGACATGTTCGTCGCGAGCAAACCCAGTACGACATTTGCTGAAAAGACGAGGCTGTTAGGAGAGCCGATCAAGGCACATACCTTGCTCATGACGCTACAGCTGTGCTCACAGTGGATGCTGCCCATGCTGGCCACCGTGCTTCTGCATGAGAATTGCATGGGCGGATGGAAGATGTTTTGGGGTGTTTGCACCGACACAGTGACATCGAAGAGCTTCGACTGGAAGGTTTTTGACATCGAAATCCTTACCACGAACGATATGTGCGAGTACAAGTTGCAACGCTTGTGGGAAGGGCGCTGTAGCCGCTCTGTCATTCAGGACCTGTCACCTCTACTTCTGCAGAAGCTGCTTGTGAAAGCCGTTGTGCTTCCAATCGGTCTTTGGCTTCTTTGGCGCTCGTTGCTTTGGCGAGGGCTTTGGTATGCGAGTGACGGTTCGGGGCTCCGGCCTGTGGCCGCGCTGCTTACCAAGCCTATGAAGTCCATGGGGCAACACGCCACCCTCATGACATGGCTGGAGCAAGCCACAGTTTGGGCGCCCTTGGCCCCTTTCCTCAGTGTTGCGATTGCGGCAGCTGCTGCACACAATCTGATGTTAGTCCACTTCGCCTGGAGCAAGCGGGTTCCCTTCGCCGAGACGGGAGTTCCAGGTGAAGAGAGTGCAGACGAGGCCAACTTGAACGCGTCTTTGTCTCGCAGTCACCTCCGCGGTGCCTTGGCCATTGCGTGGAGTTTCCAGCTCTGGCATGCGTGCAGCAATGGAATGAGCGGAGTTGTGCTGTTGCTTCCTGTGGGACTTCTGGTCGTCATTCCGGATGACAAGCTGAAACAATATCTTCCAGCGGCGCTGGAACATTTGTTGAAACCCGATCCGCATCTCGACGGTCCGGTGGAGATCGAGTTCCAAGTGCGAGAAGCCGGCCAGACTCTGAGCGCTCTGAGGTGACGGCGCAATCCTCGACTTCGGCGTCCTGATCGGATTCTGCACAGCTCTACCGGCCCTGCAGCTTTGTCGACGGAAAAAGGAGTCAAAGCAAAGAGCCCAACCTCCCTAAACCCTAAACCCTAAACTGCAAAGCCAAAAATTCCTTAAGGCACCTCTGCCGCTGCCTGGCTGGCTGCGGTGGCCATGCCGCCCCCGAGAGCCAGCTCCGTGAGTCTCGAGCCCCAGGCATCTTCTAACGTTCAGGCTTTTATCACTTGGGTTACTGGCGCGGTCTCTTCTACATTAGATCACTCTGGGTTTTTTTAAGCAGTTCAGTTCAGGGTGTCGGAGTTCGTGGGCTTGAATGTTTTGGATTGCCGGCTTCGCGCTGTGGGGCGCCCGAGGCCAGGACCTGCGGTCTGCGACAGACGTGCTGCGACGTGGCCTGGATGTGGCCTTGCGTACCTCGGCCTGCGGTGCTTTGGAGCTTTCAGGGTCCTTTTGGGTGAAAAGCGGACGGGTGGGAGGTTTCTTTGGTCTCTCCGGGTTGAGGGCATGGAGGGATCGGAGGGATTTTGGATTCGGGGTTTATTTAGGGTGCCGGGAATTTCCAAGGCCCTCAACCTAAAGTCCTTGCCTGCAAGGTCATCCGCACACCGCCTGACGATATTCGGCCCTTTGGGTTCAGCTAACAATCCCCTGGGTGAAAGGCTCTACATGGTTTTCATGACTTCATGATCTTCACTGCAAACCCTTCGATCAACCTTAGCAGACAAACGCTGAGAAACGAGGTCCATTGCGAAGCATACTATGCTGAAGCTGATGAGTTTCGCAAGAAGGCAAGCTATGGCTTAAAAGGTCGTCCAATAGCCGAGAACCCAAGGCCTTATGTCACACAACTTTCCATGATCAGCTGCGCTGACGGACGATCCCAAAGAGTTCTCATGTCGAGGTTGCCGGGGTTTTAGGTGTGCGGCTCGTCTTAGCTTGGTGCACGGGACATGGGTTTCATGGGTGCAAGACTGTCTAAAGCTCCCGTTCCTAACGAAACAGATACGCTCGGAACCTCCAGTCCTTGGTCCCCGTCTTATTCAGCCCTCGATGCTGCAGTGCAAGCCTCCTTGCAGGTGTCCGCATCTTGCTGGAGGTGCACCCGTCGGAGTCTTGTGAGTCATGCAACGCAATGTTTGATGCCTTTGGTGTTCTCCAAGACGGGATCTACTTCGGAGCACTTCCATTCTCATAAGATGTTCTTCCCATCGTCATCGGATAGCTCACCCGCTCCAAGCAGCATCTTTAGCCTATGTCGGGTCCGTCGAAGTTTGCAGGGGTTCAGATTCATGATTGCTATTCCCTTTGATGCCCCTACTGGTTCTTATCCCAGCTATTCTTGTTGCGGCCATGGTTTTTGCTTATGATGCTTCTGAGCCGACATGTATCGCAAACCTTTTGCCTCCCACCAGTGCTGCTACTGCTACCATTGATGCTGCTGTTGTTCCGCTGCTTCTTTCCTTCTGCTGATTTCTA
>CAJNJA010010703.1:0-14054 GCA_905231915.1 Symbiodinium necroappetens
TCTCTTTTCGGAGGTCCCCGAAGGGATAAACTGGCATCCCTGGCGATGGGGCTGCCTTCTCCAGGGAGTTTTGTTCTGTTGGGGTTTAGGGGTTTAGGGGTTTAGGGTTTAGGGGTTTAGGGGATAGGGGTTTAGGGGTTCAGGGGTTTAGGGGTTTAGGGGTTTAGGGGTTTAGGGGTTGAGGGCTTGTCAGGGGTTTAGGGGTTCAGGGTCTAGGGGTTTAGGGGTTTAGGGGTTTAGGGGTCTAGGGCTTAAGGGGTCTAGGGTTTAGGGTTTAAGGGTTTAGGGCGTCTAGGTCTAGGGTTTAGGGCTTAGGGGGGCTTAAGGGGTTTAGGGGTTTAGAGGTTTAGGGTGTAGGGGTGTAGGGGTTTAGGGGTTCAGGGGTTCAGGGGTTTAGGGGTTTAGGGGTTTAGGGGTGTATTCTTTAACTTGAGACCTGCTATCTCGATAGCCAGGACACCGCATCAGCAGCTATCAGAAGGGCCCGAGCGTCCTTTGTCCCGCCTGCTGCTACGGACGTACAAATAGGCAACATACGGAGTCACTCGAGTGGGCAACGTGCCATCAATGACCTGAAGGTCACGAGTGTCAGCGCCTTCGTTGGCAAGCGCTTTGCTCGTACCGTGAACGACCGAGTTTGCCGAGGTTATGGTCAACTCACAGCAGACCAAGTGGACGCAGGCTTGAAACAAGCTTCGGCCTTTCAGCAAGTGCAAAACGAGATCTACTATGATGCTTGATGACTTTGGGGGTTTAGGATTTTGCTTGAACTCGGAGCCCTGAGTTACAGCTTTTCTTTCAATCTACACAGTATATGCTTGGGTCCTATACCGATTCACGAACCCCTTTCATTAAGGCCTAATTGGCCTAATTATATAGACCATATAGGTATGTGGAGCCTTAGGCATCTGGGTGCCGGGTGAATCGGGTGAATGTTCGAATGTACGGGCTGTGGGCCATCTATGATGTCGGAATGTGGGTATATAGCCTCCATTCTGTGCTCACGTGAGGGTTTCCTTTAAGGGTTCCTTTTCAGGGTTTCTTAAAGGGTTCCTTTAAGGGTTAAGGGTTTAGGGTCTATTTAAACAGGCTCCTTAAAGGGATCGGCTCTTGAAGGGGTGTCTATAAGGGCACTATGAAGGCTCTATAAGGCTATAATAATCGAGTTTAAGCTATGCCTGGTGATCCCAAAACCTACCGTCTTAAGGGTTCTATCCTATACTTAAGGGGCTATAACCTACTCTTTTGCGGGGTTTTTGGGGTTAAAAGGAAACCCTTAAAGGGAACCCCATTACAGGCCCTTAAAGGCAGCCCCTTGAAGGGAACCCTTAAAGGGAACCCCATCATAGATCACAGGCTTTGGGATGATGGCCGGAAGCCTTTGTTTTGAGGTTGCCAAGCTGCAGGGCTTCAAGAACCTGGTGAAGGGCAGAGGGTTTAGGGTATAGGGAAGGGCCTAGAGCTTAGGGTTCCGGGTTCCGGGTTCAGGGTTCAAGGGTTCAGGGTTTAGGGTTTAGGGTTCAAGGGTTTAGGGTTTCGGGTTTAGGGTTCAAGGGTTTAGGGTTTGGGGTATAGGGTTTCGGGTTTTCGGGTTGAGGCTAGACGCGTCAGCCGGTTCTCCAAGGTCATAGTCGGCATCGCAGCAGAGGTTCAAGTTGAAACGAAGACCCCCTGCACCTACCTTGCTTGAAGACCCTATTTTGCGGCCCTAAAAATCCCCCAAACCCTAAGCCCTAAACTGGGCCCTAAACCCTAAACCCTATTTTACGGCCCTCAAAATTCAAAGCTCGAAACAGCAAAGCTCAACGCAGAAAGACATCTAAGACATCTAAAGCCTCTTCGCTTCAACCTTTTAGAAAGGCGTCTGAACCATTCGTCAAAAAATACACACGCCGAACCTGAAACATCCTCGGAACCTTTACTTAGATAGCCAATGGGAGAACTTTAAACTTTTTGGGCTTATATATTAGGTCTATCCTAAAAAGTTTGAACTTTTTTGGGCCTGGTTAATGAAGAAGAGAGTTTATACATTCTGTAGATCCCTTCAGAGGAACCCTTGAGACGAAGCCTTTACAGGAACAAAAAATTTGAAGGAACCCGTTCATGGAGCCCTTCAGAGGAATCCCGTAATAGCACCCTTTAGCAGCACCCTTTAAGCCCTAAGCCCCGGAACCCTGAGGCCTAAAGGAACCCTTTCAGGACCCTTTAAAGGAATCCCTTTTTGCATCCTTTAAAGGAGCCTTTCCTGTATAGAACCCGTGAGAGGAAGCCCTAAACCCATAAATGCCGGATAAACCCTACAGTAAGCCCTAGACCCAAATTTAGAGAACTACCCCTAAACCCTGAACCCTAAACCCCTTAAGCCCCAAACCCTAAACCCCTTAAGCCCCAAGCCCTAAACCCTAGACCCCTTAAACTCTTAAACCCTAGACCCTAGACCCTAGACCCCTTAAACCCCTTAAACCCCCTAAACCCCCTAAACCCCCTAAACCCCCTTAGGCCCTAAACCCTAAACCCTAACCCCTTAAGCCCCTAAACCCTAAACCCTAAACCCCTTAACCCCCCTTAGGCCCTGAACCCAAAACCCTAAACCCCAAAAGCCCCCTTAGGCCCTAAACCCTAAACCCCTAACTACCCACCTTGTGCCAGATGGGAGCCTCGGAGACCCGGCGGAAGACGGCAGGGGAGCCGGACGTGGATCTGAACCAACTGGTCGAGGCCCCAAGCCTTGTAAAGCCCTAAACCCGAAACCTTAAACCACTAAACCCCTAAACCTTAAACCTCTAAACCCCTAAACCCGAGTCCCGAAACCCCTAAACCCCTAAACCTTAAACCTCTAAACCCCTAAACCCGAAACCTTAAACCACTAAACCTTGAACCCTTAAACCCCTAAACCCTAAACCCGAAACCTTAAACCCCTAAACCCCTCTGGGAATGTTAGGGTTTAGGGGTCTATGGGGCTGACAGAGTGCAGGGTTTATGGGTTCAGGGTTTAGGGTTTAAGGTTAAGGATTTAGGGCATGTAGAGTTTAGGGTTTAGGGTTGAACAGCTTAGGGTTCTTAGGGTTTAGGGTTCAAGGTTTAGGCTTCAGGGTTTAGGGGTCGGGGTTCAGGGGTTCAGGGTTTGCGCGTTCAGGTTTAGGAGTTTAGGGTTTAGGGTTCAGGGTTTCGGGGCTGAGGTCTAGAGTCTAAGGAGGCAGCTGAATCAGCGGGTGGAGGCTCTGAGATGTAGGGTGTCACAAAGGGTCCTCTTGAGGGATATTTTCAGGGGTTCTTTTAAAGCGGGACCTACCTAGGTATCCAAAAACCTACCGTTTTCAGGGCTAGACCCTATATTTAAGGGGTCATAACTTGCTGTTTCGTAGGGTTTGGGGATACAGGTATAGGGTTTTGCAGAGTTCAGAGTCTAAGGGCTTAGTAACCCTATACCCTAAATCCGAAGCCTACGTACGGCAACATTCAGTTTTCCAAACCCTAAACCCTAAACCCTAAACCCAAACCCCTAAACCTAGACCCTAAACTCCCCGCTTGTAGCTTCCTTTAATTTAGGGGCTGCAAGCTTTCGGATCCAGGGCTGACGGCTGCTTTCTTGGGGTTCCGGCCTGGATTTGCCGTGACGAAGTGGAGCTCTTTCCAATCTATGTTGGGCAGCGGCGATCGCGGGACTTTGAGCTTGTTTTGCCATCCAACTCTTTTGGAGGCAATCCTGAAACTCAGAACCCAAAACTCTAAACCGAGTGCCTAAGCCCTTCACTTCAGAATCTGGATTCCGGATTTAGGCAAATTGAGGCTTCAGGCCCGATTCGCCTTGGCTCCAGGCGGTGTGGACATCTATCAAAGAGGACCTGCATTGTGGTCTGGGGTTGCGGGCGAGTGACCCGGGTTCTAGTGCACCGGTCGAGAAGCGACCTCGCAAGTCCTACTCGATGGACCAGGTCTGGTCAGCATCGAGGGCTTCCAGGACAAGGTCCAGGCTGGAATCGTTGCCCCGATCGGGTCTGGCCGGTTCGCGGTCAATTGACATGACAACGGGCCTCACCACCGGGATTTCGGAGTTTAGGCTTGCACTACCCAAGAGGGTCCATATATACTACATTATGGAATTAGGTCCCCAAAACCGTAATAAGGATGGTCTTTTGCGGCCTAATTCCGTAATTGTAGTATATGTGGACCCTCTGGTTAATCTGTGCTTCAAGAATTAGGGTTTAAGGGTTTGGAGGCTTAGGGTTTAGGATTGCAGCGGTCGCCAATCGTGGCTGCACAGGTGGTCGAGAAATGCCCGTGACTATGGACAATTGCGACAGCTATCAAGTGGAATACAGGTATTACCACCAGGGGAACGAGCTCTCGGAAGCTTTCCCTATAAACCGTAAACCGTTCTTCGTTGCAGGACCCTACCCCGCCTCCCTCCTTCGGCTTCTTCGCACCTTCGGCCCTCAGACCCTGCAGACTCTGACATGTCCTTGCTGATCGGACGCCCAAATAGCACGCATGCAGGCATGCAAGACCTGCGTTGCAAATTCGCGATACTACAGTTTTGGCAAGGAGGGACGCACGGCTCTACATTGGATTCTACACAAAGTTGAAACAATTGTCTGCGTGTATGTGTGTGTGCGTGTTCTACTCGTTCAGCTTCGACTAAGGACATGCTGCTAGCTGTTTCTTAGAGTGTTACTGACAGTATCTCACTCATAAGGACCTTGGACTGTCCAAGTTGGACACCGAAACCCAAAGGCCCTGGCCCTAAACCCTAAACCCTCTCGAGAGAAAGTTCGGAGTATTTTGGTGTAAGGGCCAAGATCTTCCGCGATGCTTGGCCCCATGACGAATACAGGAATCCCCGCATCTTAAATCATATGGGTTTAGGGTTAAGGGTTTAGGGGGTCCCTTGTAGGGTCCTTTTTATAAGGGTGCCGTGCTGTTTTGGGGGGGCCTAAAGAGGGACCCTAATTAGTGAAGTACCCATGTTTGGAAGCCAAGCAAGATATAAAGCATACTCCCCAGGAGGAAGGTATGTCGAAACATCCGATTGCAAAACAACATAGAACCTTAAGAGCAAGACTAAAACCCAAATACGTCTCCGACAAACTCCTACTAACCGCGAAACGTCGTAGTACATGCAATAGTCGTGTTTAAACCGCCTTACCTGGACCCTCAAGAACCAACTTTTTTAAGGACCTATAAAAGGAAATCATAATGAGGAACCCCTAAAAAGGGAGGTTCTTTGGGATCCACGTATAGACCCTAAACCCTCAACCTTATAACCCTAAACCCTAAAACCCTAAAACCCTAAGCCCCAAAACCCTAAACCCTAAAACCCTAGACCCTCAACCCTCAACCCTCAAACCCAAAACCCTACCACCCTTGAAGTCCTTCAGTTGCTCCTCTTGGCCCGCGCCACCCACGTCGCCGGCGACCACGCCGCAGGCAAAGAGCTCGAGGGCTTTCATGGCACCAGAAGGTTTAGGGTTTGGGGTCTGGGGTTTAGGGTTTAGGGCTTATAGGGCTTAGGGTTTAGGGTTAGAAGGTTCAATGAGCTTACAGAAATTCGTAATTTAGGAAACCCAAAGCCCTGAACCCTATACCTGGACCCCAAAGAACCTGGCTTTTTGAGGGTTCCTAAATTTTGATTTCCTTACAATATAAGTCCTTAAACAAGGTATACACCCCAAACCCTAGACCTTACTAAACCTTAGACCCTGAACCCTAACCTAGACCCTAGACCCGAAACCCAGGACCCTAACCCTAAACCCAAGACCCTAAACCCTAGACCCTCTACCTAGACCCTAAACCCGAGACCCTAAACCCTAAACCCTAGATCCTAAACGCTGGACCCTAGACCTTAAACCCTACACCCTAGAGGGTCCTCCAGGTTTTTTGGTGAGTGTTTCTAGTTGCCCGTAGGTTTGGGGATCTACGGCTAGGGTTCTTTTCGACGCCCTAAACCCGCAAAGGCAAGGCTCTGAGCGGGATTCGTAAAAGTGGGGTTCGTGGGTTCAGGGTTCGCGTTTGGGCTAGGGCTTCGGTTAAGGGTTTAGAGTTTAGGGTTCAGGGGTTTGCATCTAAGATTGTGTTGTAGGGTTTCGTTTGCTTCTTCAGGGCTTTTCACTTTCTAAAGTTCAGGGGTTGAGATTGCGACAAACAGGGTTTCGCATCTTGAAACGCTGCAATTACATGTGGGAAACTTGGGCTTTCGGCTTTAGGTGCACGATCTGATGCTTTTAGCTGCCCTGGGCGCGAACGAGTATAGTCAATCAGAAGTAACCATAGGTTCCATAGTAGTTCCTTTTTTGGCTTATATTTAGGATCCTATAAGGTAATCTCCAAAAGGAACTACTATAGAGCCTATGAGTAACCATCAACACTTGCCTCAGGTCTGTTTCTTTTAGTGTTGAACACCACGGCAGTTGGCAGGCCTACACCCTGAAACCTAAACCCTACCTGGACCCCAAAGAACCTACCTTTTTAAGGACGTATCACAAGGAAATCGTCATTATAAGGAGCCCCAAAAAGAGGTAGGTTCTTTATGGGGTCCAGGTAAACCTTGGTTGTTGGCTTAGGGATGTGGGTCGTAGGGTGCAAAGTTTAGGATTTGAGGGCTTTGGGGTTCGTTGGGTTTAGAGTTTAGGGTTTAGGGTTTACCCAAATAACCTACCACTTTTTAAGGACTTATATAAAGAATTCATAATAAGGAACCCTAAAAAGGAAGGTTCTGTAGGGTCCAGGTAGGGTTTGGCGTTTAGGGTTCTGGGCGTGCCGCTAAGTCGCAGCCTTGAGCTCCAAACGCCCGGCATATTTTATCTAAACGCAGCAGAAACCCCTTACACATTCCCTAGCATAGCAGTGAACGCCTGTAAATGTCCGGTAAAGTGCCCAAACCCAAAGCCCTAAAGCCCTAAACCCTAAAGCCCCATACCCTAAACCCTAAGCCCTAACTAAACCCTAAACCCTGTGAAACCCAGAGAGGCCTGAAGTATCTTGACTTCTTGTCCAAGATGGTTGACAACCTGACGGGTGCGGATGGCAGGGAGCCTTGGATTGTTGAGGGCTCATCGTCTGGGTTCCTGGCAACTGCCTGTGAACATTTGCATATATATATATATGTATATATATATATATAGTATACCTATAGTCTCCATTGTAGTTCCTTTTTGGGGTTACCTTTTAGGATCCTTAATCTAAAGTGGGTTAAACAAAAAGAGGAACTACAATGCAGACTATAGGTAGTCATAAAACTACACATGAGCATTGAATTAAATTTAGGTTTAGTTGGGTTTCGATGGGCCTAGGGAACTGCATATGGTTATTAACACTATGGGTTGTTTGTTTTTGGCTCCGTAAGTGAAGGCTAGTCGTGCGCATTTGGCAGTGCCGGGCCGTGTGTAGATTTGAGTTCAACATTTCTAGCAGCAGTGATCGTCGTGGACGTCGTCGTCGTTGCGTTGCTGGCGGCACGAGCATCGTGGACCCTAAGCTCCGCGAACGCTGCCCGCTGGAATTTGTGTGTACCCATAGGCTCCACAGCAGCTCCTTTTGGGGATGAGCTTATAGGATCCTAAATACAAGCCACAAACAGGAACTACTATGGAGCATATGGGTAAGTTTCAACCCGATCTTGAAACTCCTGCTCCCGATGCTAACCCTCCCGCATGCAATCCTTACAGCTTCAGCATTCAACCCTGAATCCTAAACCCCGTACCCTAAACCCCCAAGCCTCCAAAGCCCCAAGCCCCGTATAAAACCCTGAACACTTAAATTTTCAATCCAGAACACTTGAATCCCTCTATCCCCTCACTCCCTTACTTAAAACCTTCGAAGCCCGAATTCCCTTAAAGCCCTTAACCCTTAAATCCTCTTAAGCCCTAACCCCTAGTCCCTAAACCCTAAACCCTAAAACCCTAAAAACCCTGAACCCTAAAAACCCTGAACCCAATATTTAGCTCCAGGCATTGGAAAGACGTCGTTTAGGGTTTAGGGCCCGACACCCGAATGTTGGTCTTTAGCGGTTGGGAGTTGGCTTGTTTAGGGTCCTTAAAGGGATCTGTCGTAAGGGCTCCTTAAAGGGATCTATAAGTTCTCCTTCAAGGGATCTATAAGGGTTCCTTAAATTAAAGGGATTTATAAGGGTTCAGGGTTTTAGAGTTTAGAGGTTTAGGGTTTTAGGGTTTTGGGTTTTAGGGTTGAGGATTTAGGGTTTACGGTTTTAGGGTTTAGGGTTTAGTAATTAGGGTATAGCACTTATGGATTGAGAAATGCCCAGCATTGATCAAAGCCCTGAACTTCCGAGTAAGTTCAGTGTCAACAGCTTACATCCCTGCTCCAGTTGTGGGTGTTTCCCCGGTTTTAGGGGCCAGGATGTGCTGTTCGGATTCCTTTTGCGATTGACCGCAGTGCTATCACCCCGGTTGGCCCAGGCAACCTGCCCATCTTCCATCCCAGCTCGGCGGCGACGCTGCTGCTGTGTACGGCGGAGCTTTTCGCCCTCTTTGGCCAGCAGGACCAGGGTGCATTCTGAATTTAGGACCCTGTGTAGTCTAGGAAGTAACCCCAAATGACTTTGTTTTGGAGGTTTTGATACAGAAATCGTAAAAGAAAGCCTTACGTCTCAAAGAACTCTCAACCCTAAACCTCGCAGTTCTTGCTTCAGCCCCTGGGTTTGAAGAAGCTTGGGTGGAATACAGTGAGGGCCGTCTTGGAGGACGCACTCAAAGCAGCCTGCAACAATGACGAGGTCCTGCTACACCTGGTTTAGGGTTTAGGGGTTTTGGGCTTAGGATTTAGGGTATGACCTGGTTCAGACTCACATGGGCCATTTCAAGGAGGTGAGCCCGAAGCACTGTCGAAGCAAAGGCTTCCCCTTCTTCCAGAAGGCCTTCAAAGAGGGCCTGCCTGGAGTGTAAATGTCAAGTCGTCCTACCACAGCTGAGGTGCGCTAATCCAGGGGTACAACATTTACAAGCTTAGCTACTAAGTAAGTCCCATGATCCGTTATATCATAACTCTGAACTCCAAGCCCGGGTCCGTAAGATATGCGGCCAAAGTTCTTAATGTTGTATCTCGGAACCTGAAACCGGAAAAGCTGTAATTACCCCTAAGTGTAATTACCCCGTAAGCCGGAGGATGCACCCATGCCATGATGCCGACGGACACCTGGAGAAATATGCCTAGTCTCAGGGGCTCAAAGAGGCCCACCGGCCGTATAAAGCTGTTGGTTAGACCCACCAACGTTAACAATGACAGTGGTATATAAGTTTCTACTTGATAATTACTAGGCCCCAGAAGTTCAATACCTGAGGCCTGTCAGTCGACCGTCGTCTGGGGTTTAGGGCCGTAGCTCTCAACCCGAATTGAACGCAACAGAACCTACGTTTCATTTTGAGGAACCCCAACGCAAGCTTTGGGGTGCATGTAAACCCCAAATCCCACAAACATTTGTAGAGCCCGGAAGCTCGAATCCCACAAGCCGCGAACCTCGACGACCTCATATTCGAAGCTTGGGGGTTCGGGGTTTTAAGGGTTTTGTTTAGGCAAGTTTAGGCCTTCCAACTGTGAAGCTCATCACCCTAAGATTAAGGCCAAATATATGAGCACCTATACTCCAGTAAATTCGAATATCGGCATCCTCATTTGCATTGTAAAGACAGGAATGCCGCGAAAAGCGTGTAACCCGGCCCTAAGCATTCTGCTATTTGTGCAGCATCGCAGGGCGGTCAGTCTCGCACATGCAGCTGCGAAACATCATAAAAAGGCCGATGTGAGCTGTGCATGGCAACCCCACACGGACTGCTTGCCAAGGAGGCTGGCCAGGACTTCGACGTTCACGGGTGGATGCAAGCCAACGCCTCGTGGAGCAGCTACCAGGAGGCTCGCAAGACTATCGCCTCCGACAAGCCGGCCTTAACCAAGGAGGAGGTGATGTTGTGCAGCCGGGGCTTGGTGGCAGGTTTTACGTCGGCCTTTGATAAGGTCCTTCTTGGGCGACCGGGTCCAACCCGTGGCACGGCGAGCGGCGATGCATGGTCAGTGTCCCGTCGAGAGCGTGCTGGAGCAGTGCTCGAAAACGGTCTGGAAGAAGGGACACAACTGTCCTGTTCCCCAAGCGAGGTGCGGCCCTCAGCAACAAGGACTCGCACTCCGATTCCGTCCTTGTTGCTGAGGGCCCGGTTGACCTTGACGAAAAGACTAAGGAGGCAGTCTGGTCAGAATTCTTTAGACGCCCAAACCTATTCTAACCCTAAACCCTCAACCCCAACCCCTAAACCCTAAACCCTAAAACGTTGGTAAAAATATTGTAACAATTGCCCTTATGACTTTAGCACAATGTAGTACACCTCAGAACCGCTTTCTACGTATGACGGCCCGTGTATTAGACGCCTACCAAACCTTAAACCCTAAACCCGGAGCCATAAACCCTGAAGCCGAAACCCTAAACCCTGAACCAGAAAAACACATAAGCCCTAAACCCCGAAACGCAAACCTAAACGCTGAATCCTACCCCCTCTTCCCTGCAGGAGCGTTCGGCTGATTACAGCCGGGCCTACATCGCCATGGCACGGCTGGCACACGGCGAGGTGCTCTAGGGTTCTAAGGGCTTAGGGCTTAGGGTTCTAGGGGTTTAGGGTTTAGGGTTTAGGGTTTGGGGTTTAGGGTTCTAGGGGTTTAGGGTTCTAGGGTTCTAGGGTTCTAAGGGCTCAGGGTTGACTGCGGTCTTACCCTAAACCCTAAACTCTATCGGCCCAAAGTTTATAATAAACCTGAAAGACAAAACCCTAAAGCCTAAACCCTAAACCGTGAGTCTAGGGCTTAAGGGTCTTATGGTTTACGATTTCAGGGTTGAGGGCTAGGGGTTTAGG
This sequence comes from Symbiodinium necroappetens, assembly GCA_905231915.1. Taxonomy (NCBI): domain Eukaryota; class Dinophyceae; order Suessiales; family Symbiodiniaceae; genus Symbiodinium; species Symbiodinium necroappetens. Next base: position 10,854 of record CAJNJA010010703.1, read on the forward strand.
GTTTTCGGGTTCAGTTTTTTGGGTTTTAGGCTTAAGATTTCAGGGTTTGGGGTTTTCGGCTTTGTCGTTTTCGGGCTTGGGCTGCAACGGTTTAGGGCCTTCGGGTCGGGGGTTTTAGGTTCTCAGGATTTCCGGTTTACTAGGGTTAAGGTTGTTTTGGGCTTGTATGAGACTCCAAACTTCCCGAATCTAACTGATAACACCTAAACCCTAAACCCTAAGCCAACTGGTCGTGCGGGCATCACCACCGCTGGCAAGTTCGGGTCGGATTTCGCCTGGCTCAACGAGCCTTCTGTTTACCTAATCTTCTAGGCAGGCGGAAAAAAGCGCTCAAAACAATTAAGCCCTAAACCCTAAACATTTAAACCCCTCTATCATTGTCGGTACATGCAGGACTGAAGGGGCCTCTGGGGATTGCAGTTTTTTGTTTACTGGTTTTGCTATTTAGGGCTTTGATACGGAGAGGTTTAGGAAGGTTTTTTGCGATTTTTATAGGGTTGAGGGGAGTCTGCCTATATACTGGCTGAAAAGGTTTCCAACCTGCCAGAATCTAATTGTTCAAGGGTTTAGGGTTTAAGGTTTCCGGATCCTTTTAAGCAGCTTCACCGTAGAGGTTCCCTAGTCTGTTCATAGGTTTCAAGCCCTCCCCCCAGGTTTGTCCAATGATTTAGGCCTCTATGTGTCCGAACCCCAAAAAAAACCGTAGTCTCTAAACTTCTATAAAATTACCCTAAAGCCTAGGCCCTAAACCCTAAACCGAATTCAGCTTCTGTCCAGGGCTCCCCTCCTGTCGGCGACGCTTACGGCTTTCACATGGCCCTCCTGGCCCGCCTGCGCCCCTGTGTGGGGCTTCGCCCTCTGTTCAATTCAAGAACTTCAAAAGGGAAACCCAAAACCCTAATAGCCTAAACCCTGAACCCTAAACCTGAACCTGTAGCCCTGAACCCTGAACCCTAACCCCCAAACTCCAAATCCTAAACTAGACATACTTGTACCTCTGGATCCCAACACCTGCAGTTTGCTGGTTTATACCCTACAAGACAGGGGTCGTAACCGACTGTGGTGTCAGGTAAGGATTATACTGAGGTAAGGCATTTGTACAGTTGTGGAGGGGTTCACAAGTTTTGATAGGGGGTTTGCAAAGCGACACCCTAAACCCTAAACCCATACTTGTTTGCAAAGCTCTAAGGTTCCCCGTAGGAGTTAGGGTTCTCATGTTTAGCGCGGCTGGTTTAAAGTTCGGGGCTTGAGAGCTTGTTGTTTTGCTTGAGGTTTCTTTAGGGCGTTAAACCCAACTCTGAGCCCTAAAGCCTAAAGACAGAGGATGGCACTCCGCTCGGGGCTAGGTTCGCATGACCACCATCAACCAGGCTTTGGGGCTTAACCCTAAACCCTAAACCCTATTAGCCCGCAGCTTGGGTAGCCTTGAATGCATGGATATGATGCCTCCTCGAGAAGCGTTTTCAAACATGACAAGAGCATTCCTAAGACCAAAACCGCGAACCCCAAAGCATTGCAACCCTCAGCCTAAACCTGAAAACTCTAAACCCAAAGCCCGTAGACAACAAACAACATTCTCAAAGCCCTGAACCTTGAACCCTGAACTCTTAGAAACCCGACACCCTAAACCCTACACTCCTAGAATCCCAAAATTAAAACCCTAAGCTCCTAGAATCCCCAAACAGCCCCTAGAACTCCAAGAAGCCCTACCTAGAACCCAAAGAACCGACTTTTTGAAGGATTTAGGGTTTAGGGTTTAGGGTTTAGGGTTTAGGAACCGACTTTTTAAAGGACTTATATATGGAAATCATAATACGGAACACTAAAAGTTAAACAGATAGGTTCTTTGGAGTCCAGGTAAGCCGTGACAAAAACCCCAATCTGTAACCCCAAACCCTACAGAATAGTAGGCTATGACCCCTGAAACATCCCAAAGCCCGAAACCCAAACCCTAAACCCTAACCCTAAGCCCTAAACCCTAACCCTAAGCCCTAAACCCCAGACCCTAAACCCTAAACCCTAAACCCTAAACCGGAACCCTTAAAAACACGGAGGTTTTTTTTTGGAGACCCAGGAAACTCCTATGGAAGCCCCAAGAGCTGCACCTTGCCGGGCCCCTCCGAGGTCGAGGTTTACTCGAGGAGGCGCTGGCGTGCGCGTTTAGAATTTCAGGGGTTTAGGGTTCAGGGTTTAGGGTTTGGGGTTTTGGGTTTGGGGTTTAGGGTTTTGGGTTTAGGGTTTAGTGTTTTGGGTTTAAGGTTTAAGGTAGAATTTCAGGGGTATAGAACATCCTTTAGTTCCGTTTTAAGGCTTCCATTAAGGGCTCCTATGAGGGGTCTATGGGGTTTAGGGTTTAAGGTTTAGGGTTTACTTGTGGATCCCCAAAGCTACCGTTTTTAAGGGTTCTACCCTCTACTTAAGGGGTTCATAGCCTACTACGGCTGATGAAATAAATCCTGCATTACCCATCATACTCCCATAGTTTAGGGTCCTTCAGGTAATGCAGGATTCCTAAACCCTAAACCCTAAACCCTAGACCCCAAACCCTAATTCCTAGATCCTAAACCCTAAACCCTGAAGGTCATGCAGGGGAAATATATATATATATATACATATATACATACATATATATATATAGATAGATAGATAGATAGATAGATAGAGATATATATATATATCATCAACCGTATGTTGTGGGGTTTTATGGGGTCAGAGGTAGGGTTTAGGGGTGTCAGGGCCCAAGACCTTCCAAAGTCCCTCGATTCAGCCTTTCGGGTTCAGGGTTGGGGGTTTTAGGGTTTTAGGGTTTTAGGGTTTTAGGGTTAAGGGTTTTGGGGTTTTAGGGTTTAGGGTTCAGGGATGAGGGTTTTAGAGTTTAGGGTTCAGGGTTTAGGGTTCAGGAGTTTGCGGTTTAGGGGTTTCTACGGCCCGTAACTAAGGGATCCCTCATCAGATTTCAGGTATACTTGGAGGTTCATGGGACTTAGTAACTAGGGTTAAAACTAAGGCAACTATAGTATATAGCTACTTATAACCCCGATTACGGTAGTTATAACTGTGCTCACTAAGTCCCATGATCCTCCAAGTACCCCTAAATCGAACCCGAATCCGAACCCTTTCGACGATGAAGGGTTCAGGGTCTAGGGGTCGGGGTTTGGTCTTTAAAAATGTGGGGTTTGGGGCTTCGGGCTTATAGGGTTT
>CAJNJA010010704.1:0-10517 GCA_905231915.1 Symbiodinium necroappetens
CATACATACATCCACGCATGCATGCATACATACATGCATGCATAGATTGATGCATGCATGCATGCATGCATACGTGCATATATGCATACATGCATACACGCATACATGCATACATACACACATACACACATACATACATACATACATACATACATACATACATACATACATACATACATTACATACATACATTACATACGTTCATACATACAGGCAGACATACAGACATACAGGCATACATGCACACATGCATGCATGCATAAAGCACACATTGAACCTCTGCGAACTACGGGCTCGGTGAGCGAGGTTTGGATTAAGGTGTATACCCTGCTTATTGCCCACCTATTGCCTGCATGCTTGCCTTTCAATCGCCATGCTTACTTATGGCGTGGGGCAGTTCTCTAAATTAGGGCCCCCCCCCCTTTAGGTCCCTAATAAAATACGGCACCCTTATACAATTTATCCGAAAAGGGACCCTACTTTAGAAAACCACCCAGTGAGTAAAAGGCACTGAACTCTAAACCAACGAACCCCCCGACACGCTTTCCTGCAAGTCCTGGACCGTAGGTTCCAAGCTCCCGCACCCCATAAGCCCCACTAAACCACCCCCCCCCTACACCGAACCAAAAGTTCGAATCGAGCACCTTAAGCTTGAATAATCTTGAACCTAAACCCTACCCATAGGCCCCTAAGTAGTTCCTTTTTATGGTTCCTATCAGGTAATCCCAAAAAGGAACTACTTAGGGGCCCATGGGTAAACCCTAAACCCTAAGCTTGAATGATTTTGAATACTTCATGATCATAATAATCATAATAACAATACTAATAATAATAATAACAATAATAATAATACTTCATGATCTGAAAACATCATCTCATTGAGGCCAGGGCTTCGTGAGGAAGATGAGGAGGCTCAGGCACTCCTCCAAGCGACTCTTTTGTAGGGATCCCTACGATTTCGCAGGCTTAGGGTGTAGGGCTTAGGGCTCGAGTTAGAGTTAAGCCTTAGAGTTTGAGGTTTAGGGTTTAGGCTTTAGGGTGTAGGGTGTAGGATTGGGTGAAAGGTTTTTGCCAAGGCTGCCTCGAGGCTCTGCACTTTTTTTGGGGTTTAGGGTTTAGGTCTACTTTTTGAGGCTCCTCGTAGCAAGGATCCCAGCATGCAGGGTCTCTGGTGAGGGCTCTTCATTGTCTGAAACTCTCATGTGTGAGGGCATAGGGCTTCGGGTGGAGTGGTTTAGGGTTTAGGGAATGGGAGCTTTAGGCCTTTGACATCGGTTTAGTTTAAGTTTAGGGTTTAGGGTTTAGGGTTGCTCATCGCCTGTTTCTGGAAAATCTACCACATGTGAGAAAAATCGAAGGTCTCTTGCACCATCACAGGCTCCAAATGCCAGATCCCGGCATACGGAACCCTAAACCCTAAACCCTGTACATTCTCGATGCCAGCACTGGCGCCAAACACTCAACCCCAAGCCCCGTACCCTAAACCGTTGGCGACGTTATTGCAGCGAAGGGTCCTCTGAAATGGAGCCGAACTTCACAACATAAAAGAGCATGCTCAATCCGCCGGGGGCCTCGGTGGATTTCTTGGGAGTGAAATGCGATAAGGGCCTTAGGAACTAGAAGAGGGTTTTGGGCTCCTTGATACGGTTGATGATATAAATCCTGCATTAGCCATAATAAGGAGTATACCATATTTCCCATAGTTTAGGGTCCTTAAGGTAATGCAGGATTTATATCATCAACAGTAGTATAACTAGAACAAGGAGCCCTAGGAATAATGCTGGTAATTATGAGACTTCTACATGAAGGCGGTCGGAGCTTGCGTTGCCTTTGGCGGCATCAGGTATAAAGGTCGGGCTAAGGAAGTAGGGTTGTTATATTGCTGTCTTAATTCTCGGGCGTTCTGGAGTCTAATGGGAAGTCTCAATATGGGAGTTTCGGATCAGGAACTAAGTAGCAGTTGGGCAAGTTCGGTGTCCACGCATGTACTTTGGAAGTGCTTGTATGCTAGTACCTTCAAGTTCAACAAGGCCACTGCACCACTACAACGCTGTGGCCACCTCCAGAATGCAGAACCCCCTGTCGCTAAAATGCTCGTGACTGGGGAAAACGAACTTCTCTACTCCATCTTGGCAGGACTTGTTCGCTGTGACCCTACAGAATTTTGGTGTGTATGCGTCAGTGTCATAGCTGCCATAGCTCATGAGCACTCTTTAAACTTTATAAGTCTTAAGATCCAAATTTTGAGCTCTCAAGCTTTGATCCAACCTTAAACAACTCAGCCCCCTAAACCCCTTAACCCCGAAACCCTTAAACCCCTAAACTCTAAACCCTAAACCCTAAACCCCTAAACCCCTAAACCCTAAACCCCTAAACCCGAAAACCTAAACCCCAGAACCCTTAAACCCTAAACCCCTCAGACCCTAAACCTCTCAACTCCTCAACCCCTAAACCCGAAAGCCAACGTCTGCCGTGCGACTGCTAAGCAGGTGCTGGCCAGGAACTTCGACGCCTCAGGCACAGTGGGTTTAGGGTTTTAGGGTAGAGGTTTAGGGTTTAGGGTTCAGGGTTGGTTTAGGGTTTAGGGTTGAGGATTTGGGGTTTAGGGTTGGTTTAGCGTTTAGGGCTTAGGGTGGAAGCCTTCTTGCCTTCAGGTGTCCCCAGGCCTTTGGAGCATGCTGCAGCCCCGGCTGTGGGAAAGTCTGAGGGGGGTTTAGGGTTTAGGGACCCTAAATCCTAAACCCGCTAAATCCTTTAGGGTTGCGGTCTCACCACTTTCAAGCTCCTTCGTCGGGAGGGATGGGAGCGTGCGTGTCAAGCACCCTACAGTATTGAAGGAGCTGTGCTTGGAGGTTCATGGGTCGCTATAACTGGGGTTAGAAGTCCCCCTACTATAGTTATCTGCTTAAAAACCCCACTTATAAAACTAGCCCCCCTAGAGTTATCCTACTTATAACCCCACTAAACCCTAACCCGAAACCCTAAACCCTAAACCCTAAGCCCTGAACCCGAAACTACCCATGAACCTCTAAGTTGGGACGTCTTTGAAGGATGTCTTTGGGCAGTGGAGCCATCTCCGGGTTCCTAGAAGTGCCTGAGCCCGGGTTTAGGGTTTAGGGTTTAGGGCTTAGGGTTTTAGGGTTTAGGGTTTAGGGTTTAGGGTTTTAGGGTTTAGGGTTTAGGGTTTAGGGTGTAAGTATCAAGGAATCAGATGCTCTATACTAGCTTACACCATCTTACAACACTACTATCCTAAGCCCAAGGATTACTAGCATTCTTATTGATATTATTATTGTTATTGTTAGTAGTTATGATTGTTATGCTTATTAGGATTTTACTATTATCATCATTATTATTATTATCATTCCATATTCTTATTCTTAGGTCCTCTGGACACTTAGGCAAAGGTTCAGAGGCAGGCTCCTTGCCGGGAACTGTGGCCTTCCTGGATTTATTTGCATAGGGTCCTCATATCCAAGGGTAGGGGCTTAGGGGCTTAGGGGCTTTGGGTGTAGGGCTTGGGGGCTTAGGGTTTAGGGTGGAGTTCCTTGTTGCGGCTTCGGCGACGGTCCGGACCCGGAGGCCTTAACCAGAAAAACGCCCATCGGAGGACATCATGATCAGAAAGCTGCCCATCATATGATATTATGATCAGAAAAATTCCCGTCGTATGATATTATGATCAGAAAATGCCCATCACATGATATTACGATAAGGAAATTGCCCATCACATGATATTGTGATACAAATAGTGCTCCAGTTGTTGTGGTGGTTGCAGGCTGGGCCTGACATGCAAGCAGACAGACAAGTGTACGGAAGTGTACAGATAGGTCCTCAGAGGGACCCCAAGCCGACCCCCCCCCCCCTCCCCTCGTGTGTCATGTGCATACAAGCACCACGGACTTCTCACTTCGTGGTCTGAATGAAAAGAAGAACGAGAGGCCTCCTCCGGGGTAAGGGAGTCGTGTTTAGGTGGGTTTAGGCTTCGGCCTGTCGGGTATTGCCCGTGAGTGGTTCTCAGGTGCTTGGCTGCACCCCGACGGCCCCTTTGGGGAACAGGCTGGAAGCAAAACGTGCTGGGTTTCGAGTGTTTTTGTTGACCCCCGCGCTTTGATCGTTGATCCCTAAGGGCCCATGTACCCATATAGCACATACTCAGACCCTAAAGTACCCAAATTGGAACATGTATATACTGTATGAGTACATGTACCCTTCGGGGATTGTATGCCTGAGATTCGAAACTCCCAGCTAAGCCCTGAACCGCAACCCGCGACATCACCGGATTTTAAGATCCTCCTGAGGCCGCTTCGTGGAACCATAAACGAGCCTCTTAGAGAGCAGCAGCAGCTCATGCTTGAGAAGTCTTATTGCTGGTTCTAAACCCTTTAGACACTGAACGCCCTAAACCCTTATTTCTCTGGGCCCCGATAGCTTTGTTCAGCTCCGACTCACTGGGTGCAGGGACTTAAGATCTGCGGTCTCTATACAGTTCAAGGTTGCAGGAAGCCTGTAACCTTTGTAATGCTATTCCTTAGCTTGGGCCTCCCGATGATTATTTACACGTCACAGTCGCATCCCCTGCAAGAAAAAACCCTAAACCCTAAACCCCTGAAAAATGCAAAAGCTTGTTCAACGGGGCGTCACCATCAGGATCTCCTCCCATGCCTAGGTGCTGTCGATGGAATACAGGAAGCCATGTACCCAGAGAGCCAAATATTTAGGGGTTTAGGGTTTACGGGTTTAGGGTTTAGGTTTTAAGGTATCCCGTAATTGAGGAATTGAATAGACCGTAGCCCTAAAAAAGCCTGGTCCCGTGGAATCGGACGCTCCCAAAGCAGCAGAAAATCTGCTTCCTGACGTTAAGAAGTCGGTGCCTTGCAAGCCCTGGTGCAATGGAGGGCCTAGAACCATGAGAGTCGGGTTCACGGGACTTTATTTAAGCCTACAATAGAAGCCAAATAGTTGGAACATCCATATCCTCATGCCCTTAAGGTAACGTATAGGGGATCCTGGCACGGGGGATCCTAGCACTATCCTCCTAAACCTATCTTCCAACTTTCTGGGGTTCTCAGTATACTATAATCATACCATTACTATTACTATTTATTCAGACCTGTCTAGTAGACTCGAAGTCTTATCGGGTACCATGCACCAAGCCCCGCAGTGCCAACTTTAAAATCCTCAAACCAGTCCTAAACCCTAAACCCTAAACCCCTAAATCCTAAACCCTAATCCCCAAACCCTAAACTCTGAACTCCTAAACCGTGGCCTGGGAACCTTGCTACGGCCAGGAAAGGATGCGACGACCCTGCGGCTGCAACATGCTGGGGCGGCGTGAGTGTTTCCGAGTTGGAGGGCTTCTAAACCCTACAAACCCTGTAAGCCGTGGTGTGGCTGATGGTTCATGGGCCGGGTTGCGAGCATAGCAGGAGATCCCGACGTGCGAGTTTAGAGATTCAGGGGTTCAGGGTTTAGGGATTCCAGGATTCAGGATTTGAGGTCTAGGTTGAGAGAGATGAAGGATTCAGGGGTGTAGGGATTCTGCGACTAATGGAGCTCAGGGGTTTTGGAGATTCGGTGCAGGTGTTGGGATGCAGAGTAAGGAAATGAGCAGCTAGCAGGGCAAGTGTGCACTGCGTCTGTGCATAGCAACCTGGGCAGTTGGGTTTAGGGTTTAGGGGTTTCGGGCTTGAGGGTTTAGGGTTTAGGGGTTTAGGCGTTAGTGGTATTAGGGTTCAGGAGTTTAGGCGTTAGGGGTTTAGGGGTTTAGGGTTTAGGGGTTCAGGGGTTTAGGGTTTCATCTCAAGTTTCAACCCAGAAAGCTCGGTTAACCCCATGAACTGCAAACCTTAGGTTCGAGTCCCCTAAACCCCAAACCCTAAACCCCTAAACCCTAAACCCCTAAACCCCTAAACCCTAAATCCTAAACCCTAAACACCTAAACCCCACACCCTAACTCCAAAACCCTCCGCCGAACTGAGGAGAGCCTCGAACGGCACGCGCGCCACAGCCGGGGAACCACTGTGGTTCGGTGCCTTCGCACGGAATGCCACTGGGCGGCATCGATTTGGGAGTTTGGGAAAACTAGGGTATTTTTCTCATGTAGGGGCCTTCATTATTTGAATAGAGTTTTGGGGTGTATATATATATATATATAGTATTATACTATAGTTATAATAAGGATCCCCCAAAATAGTAGAGGTAGTTATTAAGGCCCCTATATTACAAGGTGCCCTTCTGAAGGAACCCTAAAAGGAGGCCTTAAAGGAATTCAAGGAGCCTTTGAAAGGAACCCTTAGAGGAGCCCTAAACCCCTAAACCCTAAACCCTAAGGCCCTAAACCTCTAAGCCCTAAACCCTAAGGCCCCAAACCGAAAAACCCCTGGCTTAATGCACAGGCTTTCTGAGGTGCACATGATAAGGTTTAGGGTTTAGGGTGTGGGAATGGTTTTCCAAGCTGATCGTCCCGCTAGTTACTTGTAGCACGGAGCTTCCACTGCAATCGCTGGACGATCCCAGGCGAATTACATGCCCTTTGACAACATGCCGGAGCCTGAAGTGCATGAGTGTATTGGCCATTGTGTGTTCGGGTTCGGGGTTGAAGAAGTTGAAGGTTCGCTCCGAATGGCAATCTTCGATAGTAGCAGGTTGCATGAGAACAGAGGGCCGGAGGGACACACATTGGGCTTGGGAGCCATCTCCAGCACCATAACATCCATCACCAGCTTCATCACCTTCTTCCTCAGCGAATTTGAGGCTTTTGCGAGCCGACTAAAGCCCCACGAGAACCCATTGCAGCTTGGCAAAGCTCGACGAAACCATTCTAAACCATCTTAATTAAAATTTTTCAAACCTAGACCTTAAGGACCTTAAGCTTAAACATTTACAGAACCCTTCGGAACCTGTTAAGCTTAAACATTTACAGAAGCCTTCAGAACTTTTTCACAATTCTTATACCTAGAGCCCTTGTAGAACCCTGAACAAACCCGGAACCGAGACTCCGCTCGATTCCTCGCTGGTCCGAGGTGGCTTCTCGTAGTTCTTGGGGAGCGACCTGGTCAGGACCGAGGGGATTGTTAGAGTTTAGGGCTTGGGTTTGGAGTTTAGCGTTTAGGTTTCGGGGGGATTTCCCTATAGAGTGCATTCACAAGCCTTTAGCAACCTGTGAACCCCTTTTAGAACCTTGATACCACCTTGGCGACTGCAGTGTAAGGTTTAGGAGCTTGGAACTTTAGGTTTAGTGTTGTAGTAAAAGTCGTCCTAAGTCAAGTTGGGGTCCCATCTATGTGGCGAGTAGGGGCTTTATATGCATTTTCTATTTATATGTATGTGTATACATATATATATATACTTATATGATAGCGGCATGTGTATGTAAGTGTATGTATACACACGGATACCCATTTGAGCCACGGAGTAAAGGGTTGAATCAGGGCTCTCTCAGTCCTTGCACATCTTCGATGGAGTAGGCCGACACAACGTCCCAGTGTTTGTCCTAAACCCATGAACCCTAGACCCTAAACCCTAAACTCTAAACCCCTCAACCCTAAATCCAAAGACTTCTGAACCCGAGGCGTGCTGCGCAGGCCTTTGTTGCAGGACCTCTGCAACCTCCTAGGAAGACAAAGCACACTGTACAAGCCCTAGACCCACAACCCGAAATCCTGAACCCCGACACGCTAAGCCTTGAACCTCAAGAATGTAATATAGGAGCCTTAATAATTAGAATGGGTTTGGGGTCCATTATACTATAATCATAATAAGGAACCCCCAAAACCCTATTCTAATTATTAAGGCCTCCCCATATTACGCCCAGAGCCCCACATCCTGGCCCCAAGCCCATTGAACCCTTAGATTTCCAACTGCCCAAAGCCCAATGGCGAGGACCCCAAAGTCAAACCCTAAACTCCTCACCCCAACCTTAAACCCTCAACACCCCTAAACTCTAAACTTAATCCAATTTGTGAGGACCCCAACACCTCAGCCCTGAACCCCTCCCCAAAACCATAATCCCTGAGCCCTAAACCCTAAAGCCTATAAGCCCTATAGACCCTATACACCCTAAACCCTATATCTTGAGGAGCCGCTGCCTTTCGAGGGCTCAAAGCTCCTGGACGTTGCAGGGGTGGAATCGCTCTCAGACCTCCAGTGTTTGGTCAAAGCCCTAAACCCTAAACCCTAAAGCCCTGAACCCTAAACCCTAAACCCCCGAACCCTAAACCCTAAACCCCTGAACCCTAAACGAGTGTCGGGTTCAGGTTTGAGGGTATAGGGTTTAGGGTTTAGGGTTGAGGGTCGGGAGGCTCAAGTTGTAGGGTTTAGAGTTGGGGGTATAGGGCTGAGGGCGTAGGGAGTAGGGTTTAGGATCGAGGGTTGAGGGTTTCGGGCTCAGGGTGTCGTTTAGGGTTGAGGATGTAGGGCATAGAGTGTATTGAGGTTTAGGGTTTAGGGCTTGGGGTTTAGAATTTAGGGTTTAGTGGGAATTAGGGGCATGATAGACCTCCATTGTTGGCCAAAGACGCCTTAAGACGTCCTTTTTTTTGTAGGGTAGCTGTAACTATAAGGCTACTAGAGGGTTACCATAGGGTGTCTACAGAGGTTGCTATAATGCTTCAGGGTTAGGGCCTAGGGTTCCTCCATTTTGTGTTGTCGTTTTGACATGCTATTTGTCATGTTGGGTCCAGGGGGTTTACAGTTTGTCAAGGCCTCCTTCTTTGGGGCGTAGGGCTTTGGGTTGAGGGTGCAGCATTTAGGGCTTTCCAGAGTGTAATGTATGGATGTGAGGGCTTAGGCAAATGAACCCTAAACCCTAAAGCCCTACAGCCCTACACCCTAAAACCCTAAACCCTGAACCCTAAACCCTAAATCCTAAGAGGGTTTAGGGTTGACAGTTGCAGGCTCCAGGGTTCAAGAGTACTGCTACAAGCTGACGGTCCACGTCTAGAACTACGCGCTGCATCTGTTGTTATGGGGACAAAGCACCCTTCTGAGCCTGACGTAGTAGTGACACTAATTACAGGTTACTTGTGGTTTCAGTGCTGCAACATGCATCAACTGTGGATTTTGCTACTGTCGTGATTATCTATAGGCCTTTGGGACATTTTATTCCCCTTACATGTTGAGCCCAAGAGCATCTTAGACCCTACACCCTACACCCGAAAGAAGTCCAAAATGCGCCCAGGAGGGCTACCAACTCCTTCGTCCGTCCTGAGACTTCCGCAGGCACCGGACGGAACCAAGGGGTGAGGGGGGGGTTTGTGGTTTAGGGCCTGTAAATCGGCCTCGCCCGGTCAATATTACTGTTTAGCGTTTTGCAAACTTAGGACCAGCCGCAAGTGTAGGGGGCTGCAGAGCACTTATGCTGTGAGGTGCTGCGAAGGCCGCAAACCTATCAAACCCCAAGGCACCCCGCTTAATGCTTTAGGGGTTCGGGTCGAGCGCGAAGATTTTTGGAGCTTCCATGAGTCGTATCCGGAGTGGGTAGCGGAGCTACATATCCTGAGTGCTTTGGGCTGACTTCTGCCCGTTGCCTTCGCAAGGAAAGGAAAAAGAAGAACGGGATAAACATAATGTATCATGAACTCGTCTTGTAGGGTCGGGTTCTTGCCATGCTGTAGACTCCCCTAAACCCTAAACCCTTCCAAGACATCTAGGCCTCTAAGAGGGCACTCAAGGTTTCGATCTTGGGCCCTCAGACCTCCAACACGATCAGTTTAGGGTTTAGGGTTTAGACCCTGAAGGTGATGGGCGAAGAAGGCAATCTGAGACCCTGACAACTTCGACATGAACGTCGCGACTTCACTTCTCCACGGCCCATGGAAGTTCTTCTTGGAGACTTGCGGTGCCGACTTGTGTGGCCTCGGGGCTCTGGCAAGGATGAAGGCGCCAAGGAGAGGTGCGGAAGGGTTCGCTGGAGAACGCTGAGGCTGAAGCTCTTATTACTGTGGCACTGGCTGCTGCACAACGTCGAGATGATGTCGCTATTAAAAGAAAAACCTGGGATGAATGCATACAGGTCGCTAGGAGGCCCACGGCAGAGGGCGCTTGGGAGGCCGAAACCTTTCACGTGGAGAACGGAAGCTACAGGGGGGCAGAGTTCATGCAGGCCGCGGAGGCGTTGACTGTGCGATGCCGGTTCTTCAAGGTGTCTTTCTCTGCCCCCCGCCGGATCCTTGCAGAGCTTAAGGGAGACTTTGGAGATTGATGCCAAGAAGATAATATGCTTTGTCCAGGGGCGACTCTCTTAAACAAGTTCGTCTCATGGCTGCTCTAGCTAGGGTCGCACCAGTTGCGATATGCTGCTGCCTTCGGGCTCTTGTACCCAGCGGTGCTGCAACAGACAGCAATGTACAGATGTCTACGCCTGCTGCTTGCACCAAAATCTGTACGCTCTGGGCACTCGGTGTCCCTGTCCGCAGAGGTGTACGTCCCGTAGCGAGTGTGAACAACATTCAATGCTTTTGTCGCTTTCTCTCTTCTCTCTGTCTCTCGCTCGCGCTCGCTCTCGCTCTCGCTCT
>CAJNJA010010705.1:935-14053 GCA_905231915.1 Symbiodinium necroappetens
TTTAGGGTTTAGGGTTTACAAGTTTAGGACCATCGGACTTTAGGGTTTTAGGGTTTAAGGTTTCGGGGGGTTTAGGGATATGTTCAACAAACTTGGCTTCTGTTGGCAGTCAGGTTTATTGCTCCAAAGTTATGTCGGAATCATCTAGCGGTTCCCCTGCATCCCCTTAATAAATAAGGGCACCCTTTTTCCTAACATTCGGCTTTAATCAGGAGACGCCCCTAGATGAAAAGGGCAAGAAGGCTACTACTGGGGAACCTACTGGGTTCTTGTTAAGGGATCTAATTTAAGATACCATAATAGGGATCTACAGTATACATCATATGGTTTCTTTACTATGGTAACTTAAATTAAACCCCTTAACAAGAACCCTAAACCCTAAACCCTAAATCCTAAACCCAAAACCCTAAACCCCTAAACCCTAACACCCTATAAATCCCAAAACCCTAAACCCAAAACCCTACTACTGGGGAACCTAGTCAAGGCACAGTACGACCAGAGAATCGGGCTGGCCAGGGTCACTCGAGTTTGTTGGCATCCAGAAACGCCACGGAGAGCACCGAGGCCCAGCCGTTTCTCAACTGCTCGAAGCACTCTGAGTATAAACCCCACAAGCCCTAAACCTTGAACCCTAAACCCTATAGATCCTAAGCCCTAAACCTTGAGACCCTAAACCCTGAACCCTAAACCTTGAAACCCTAAACCCTATAGACTTTAAACCTAAACCAGCAACCCTGAACCCGAAACCTGACAACGGGCTCAGTTCTCGGTTTTTGGAGGGTTCTCAGGCTCAGGGTTTAGCAGTGTGGAGATCGTCGAAGCAGCCAACCTCTACCGTTTCCCGTTCGCCCGAAACCAGAAGAATCAGGAGCCTCAGCCAAACTCTGTAAACCGGGGCTTAAGTTCAGGCTTTGCCCCGAGTTTAGGGCTTCATGGCTTTGTTGCTAGGCTGGGGACTTAGACCCTAAGGCCTTAACCAGTCGATACCAGAGCCTGACGCCTAATTCCTACGCCCACCGAAAAGATCGACGCCCTAAATCCTCACTAGGCCCTACCCTCCGAACCCCTAAATCCCTAAACAGCTCTTGAAATTATGCCCTAAACCCTATAAGCCCTAAAAGAGCTACACTACACCCCTCCGGCGGCTCTCCAGGCTCGCAAAGCAGCGAGAAGCTCGATGAAAGGACTGCTCACTTGAAGCCTTTGCCTTTGGGGCGGCTTCCGGGCGTTCCGGGCTTTTGGAGTTTAAGGATGAGGGTTTAGGCTTTAGAGGTTCAGGGCTTAGAGAAACTTAGGCTTTAGGATTTGAGGCTTGGGGCTTCAGGGCTCCAGGAGTTTAGGCCTCATGGCTAGTCGACCCAAGAATGGACTCCAGCAAGGATTTTAAAAGCAACTACCCCTAGGGCTCCAGTTACCCAAATAGTGGGTTACTAACCATACATTTATGTACCCCAGTAACCTACTATTTAGGTAACTGGAGCCCTAGGGTACTATTTCGGGCTTCTTGGGGCCTGTTCTACTATACGCATAACAGGGAAGCCCGAAGTAGGATCGGTAATTATTGAGGCCTTCTTTGTAGACGGACTTCCATGTGAACGGAACCCTAAACCCTAAGCCCTACACCCTAAACGCTAAACCCTACACGCTAAACCCTCAGGCGGTTCAATCGCACACCCTGACGACAGCACGGCAACACATGAAGAGCAAGGGTCCGGGCTCCTTTAGAAAACGACTCAGAAGCCAGGACCCGCTCCAAAGGGTTTAGGGTTTAGGGTCTAGGGTTTAGGGTTCGGGGTTTGGGGTTTAGGGTTTAGGGTTATATGGGAGAGGGGCCCTTTATACTACGAGCAGCATATAGAACAGCTCAACGCAAACTATTGCTGTACCAGTTATTCAAACCCTATAAGAAACATGCGATGTAGTGGCCTTAATAGTTAGAATAGGGTTTTGGGTGATATTATACTGTAACTAGAATAAGGAACCCCCCAGAATAGTATTGGTAATTACTTAGGCCCCTATAGTAGCCGCAAGCCTGGGAATCCAGTCTTTCATGTCAGCCCTGAAACTCCTTCCACATCCAGAAAAGCAAGTTAGGCTTTGGGGTTCAGGGTTTAGGGCTTAGGGTTTACAGGGCTTAGGGTTTACAGGGCTTAGGGTTTAGGGCCGTTTAGGGTTTAGGGTTTAAGGATCTAAGGAGACAAGATTTGGGATTCAAGGCCATGGTCCCTTATGACGCAAACCCATGTAGGACAAGTCTTCAGACTGCTCCCTATCTGTCCAGGACTCCCTCAACGTTTGTAGCTACCGACATGCTTAAACACACTTGTCCAAGAGGCTCGAGTTCTCTTATCCAGACAATACCCGCCACCCCCCGCCGCGCCCCAGGCTAGCAGCCCAACCCTGAACACCCCCTAAATACCCTCCAACCTGGACCCAGACCCTAAACCCTAAACCGTAGAGCCAAAACCCTGAAACCCCAGACCTTAAAGCCTAAAGCGTGAAACCCTGAACTGTAAAACCCGAAACCCTAACTCCGCAGTGCTCGGCCTTTTCCTCCGCATCCGCCTCCTTTCTTGCCTTTTCCGCCTCGGGCAACAGTTCAACTAACGCTGGGCGAAGGACTTGTAAGGCAAAGATTAGGGTTAAGGAGTTACATAGAGTGTTTGTGTCTGTGTGTGTATGTACACACACACGCATATGTATGTACATATATATATATATATATGTGTGTGTGTGTGTCTGTGGGTGTGTTTTGGGGCTTAGGGTTTGAGTTCACCGGTTTATACTCATCCTGCGTGTTGTAGTTTCTTCTGGTTAAACAATTTCAATCCTAAAGTATAGGACAAGGTAACTAACAGAAGGAAAGTAACTGCAACGAAGACTATAGGTGGAGTCTAGGCAAGGTTTAGGCCCACGCCTCCCGGGAAATTTCCAGCTGCCAGAAGTCTTTGTGGATAGGTTCCTCTAAAGGACATCCCCAAGTGTCACTACCCATCGCCGTGAAGTCTGGGTCTTGCTGAAGCAAGCTACAATGATCCACCACTTGTAGGACCTGGTACTTCTGTATTCGTATGTCTGCTTTATAAAGGGCCTACGAAACAGTAGGCTGTGGTAGACTAAGGGGGGAAATAGGGGACCCTAATATAGTACCCTAAATAGTAGGATCCTTATTCTAAGGACCCCCCCAGAAAAGGCACCCTAATTTTCGGAAACCCCCAGGCAGGGTGTAGGGTTTCAAGCTGGCTGGTCAGCCCTCTGAGGCGGCTTGATGGTTTCGCCAGTTCTTGCCACAGAAACCGCCGGAGCCGTGTTTACATGCAGGCATATGTTTGATGATATGAATCCTGCATTACCTTAAGGACCTTAAACTATGGGCATTATGGTATATTCCTTATTTTTACACGCAGAGAGCCTTGAACCTCAATCCATCCAAGCTCCCTCTGCAGAACGCACATGCGACACTCCAGCGTCGAAGTGCCACAATCGTGAGTGCCTAAAGCCCTAAATCGGAAAAGCCTATATCCCTTAACATCCTGGGCCACCGGCCGCCTTTATCTTTGCCACCCTTTCCGCCACCTGGAAGAGCTCGGATTTCCGAACAGAGTTGGAGGGCTTTCATGTTTTGTGAAGCGCGGCTTCTGCTTGGTTCATGGAGGAGTAGACAGCCAACTTCACACCTGAAAAATCCCTCCTTCCTTAATTGTGACGAGAAAGAAAATCGGCACTAAACCATTGAACCCCTAAAACCTAAAACCTAAAGCCTAAAACCCCCAACCATAAAACCAAAACCCTAAATCCTAAAACCTAAACCCTAAACCTTGAACCCCTAAAACCTAAACCCCAAACCCTAAACCCCAAAACCTAAATCCTAAACCTTGAACCCCTACACGCTAACCCCACGAGTCGCTTAGCACTGAACGCTTGAGGAACTTGTTCTGTAACCTCAGGGGGCCTACACATCAATGCCTCTGGTTTACTACTATAGTATGCTACAGTGTAAACCAATTTAATTCAATACACTATAATATATAGAATGTACTATAACATACCACAATACACCAAAATATACCGCAATATACTATAACAGAACTCCGACGAGCTTTGGGGCACATGATACTCCTGATAGGAGGAGGAGTCGGGAAGTCGCAAAGACCCCACATCCCCGAATTAGGGTTTAGGGTTTAGGGTTTAGGGTCCCCAAAAAAGGCCATTGCGGTGTTTAGGGTTTAGGAGCTGAGGGCCCGAGGGCTGATAGATACCGGCGGAGCGGTTTATGTCGGGTTCCGCACCCAGACAGTAAAAGTCTATTAAAAAGGGCTACCATTAAGGGCCTTATATATATATTATGAATATTGCTCAACTGTTACTGATCCAAAACTTTATGGGTGGGGACCCGGAATTCGGAAGAGGGCGCACCTTTCCCATCCTTGCCGCCACTCTTGCCGCCACCTCCGCCACCTCCTTTCTTGCCACCGCCTGCAGATGAGACTGAGAGAAACCCTAAACCCTAAAAGCCCTAAAGGCCCCAAAAGCCCTAAAAGCCCTAAAAGCCCTCTAAAGCCTAAACCCTACACCCTAAACCCACTTCAGAGACTCCCAGAGCGAAACTCCTCCTTCTCCGCCTGTCGGTGCGATCACCCCCGAAGCCTCGGGGCCTCTGAGGCTCAAGCCTGAAAATCCTGCGCCTAGAGACTCCAAAAACCCCTTAATTAAGGAACATACCTTAAATCACATTAGGGATCCTATTATAACTTAGGGTATCTTCCTTCATTAAGGAATATACCTTAAAATATAAGGGCCTTAATATTCTGATGTAAGGTATATCCCTTAATTAAGGGGTTTTGGAGCCTCTGCACTTCGCACGCGAGAGCCCTCTGCACATGAGCGCCGCCCTCTCAGAGCAGGGAATGAAAGGAAAGCTCAGCAACTTAATAATTAGAAGGATCCATTGTATATATATATATGTATATATATATATATTTATTTATTTATATTTTTGTACATATACATACATACATGCTCACACATAATGTGAATATATATATAATGTAGAAGAAGGATCCATGATTACATAGTATGGTATTTCTACAGCGGTTTAAACCACAAACTCAGCAACTCAAGCAGCCTGGCAACCGGATCGCATTTCAGTACTGTTGATGATATAATCCTGCATTACCTCAAGGACCCTAAACTATGGGAACTGTGGTATATTCCTGATTATTACCTGAAGGACCCTAAACTATGGCAGTTATGGTATATTCCTTAGTTGTGGGTAATGCAGGATTTAGATCATCAACCGTATAGGCGCCCAAGTTAGAGTACGACCTCGAGCCTCCGCTGTTAAACAAAGTGGGAAGAGTCGGAGAAAGCAATGCGATCGAAACACCGAAACCCTACAGTTTCTGCATGCAGCAGCGGTTTAGGGTTTAGGGTTTAGGGTATAGGGTTTGGGGTATAGGGTTTAGGGTTTAGGGTTTCGCCACCTGCCGAAAGGCTGCAGCCCCCACACCCGTGGCTTGAGTGCAGCCTAAACCGAAATGCTCTGAAGAAAAGCCCATGCTCCGATACGCTACCCGGCTGTGGTAGAAATTGAAGTAACGTCCTGTGATATCAATACTAGGGGTTCAGGGTTTAGGGTAAACGCTATACACCCTGAACCCTACTATGCCAGGGCATGGTCAGGATTATGCAGTAGGATCCTTGCCCAAAGCTCGCAAGAAGGCACGGCGGGATAAATCCGCCCCCAACGATCTCAAGCCAGTTGCGGCTGTCTTGTGGGACAAGACCGAATAACATCCTTGAGGATCAAATGACCCCTACAAGCAGGGGCCCTAGACCCTTCAACCGTGCATCCCTGAACTTGAAAGCCTGAAACTGCCTGAAACCCTAAAATTCCCTAAACCCTAAAAGTCCGTAAACCCTAAATTCCCTAAACCCTAAAAGTCCGTAAACCCCAAACCCTGAACCCTGAACCCTATAAACCCCAAACCAAGCTCTAACGCAAACCCAATGGGGGGAAGCCCAGAGCCTCAAGACTCAGCCGAACGCCGACCGGCGAGGCCGAAACCCGTCCCCAGAGAGCCCAACACCCCCCGTAATTCAGGAATATGCCTTAAATCGTAGGGGCCTTAATATTATGATCTAAGGTATATATTCCTTAATGAAGAGGTATTACCTTAAATTGTAGGGGTCTTAATATTATGATTTAAGGTATATATTCCTTAATGAAGAGGTATTACCTTAAATTGTAGGGGCCTTAATATTATGATTTAAGGTATATATTCCTTAATGAAGAGGTATTACCTTGAATTGTAGGGGTCTTAATATTGTGGTTTAAGGCATATTCCTTACTTAAGGGGGTATTGGGCTCTCTGGGTCGCAAGAAGACCCGGGCCCGGCCTCCTTTTCCGCCTCCGCCACCTTTGCCTCCCTTGTCGCCCTTCTTCTTGCCTGCTTCGTTGCTTAGTGGTCTAGGGGTTTAGGGCTTAGTGGTTTAGTGCTTTAGGGCTTAGGAGTTTAGTTCTTAGGGTTTAGTGGTTTATGGGTTTAGGGTTTTGGAGTTTGGGGTTTAGATTAAAGGTTAGCGGATCCCGGGGTCGGGTCCCCTTTAAGGAGGATGTCATGCGAGATTTCAAGAAGACTGATGTCCGGAAGCCTTCACTTCTTGGTTTTGGGGATTCAAGTCAAAAAGCTCAACTCTATTTTCGGCAAAGCTCGAATCAAAGGGACTGCAGAACGGACTGCAATCTCAGAATCTCTAATCTTCGAACTGCACCCAGTAAACGCCCAAACAGCTACTCACCACTACTCCAATCCAATATAGACTCCAACAGCTCCGCAGGAAGAGGCCTGAGACGCCATCACGAAGCTATATTTCCTGATGTTGATGGCCTTCTTCGATTGAAAACATCACAGCTTTCTGCTGCTGCTGCTGCTGTTGTTGCTGTTGTGGTTGTTGTTGGTGGTGGTGGTCGTGATGTTGTGCCTAGCGGCGCTGTTGCTGTACGGAAGTTTTGGGCACAGGCAGTGTCGAACGATTTCCTACCCCTTCTGCCGCCACAAGCCATGAATCTCGACCTCATCAGCTACCCGTCTAGAACACGACCTTGGTAGGAAAGATCGGGCTCCAGCTGAAACCCATGGGGTTCAGGACTTCACGGAACCCGGCGCCTTTCGAACCGCCATCGCCATTGATGTCCTCGCCACTGCACATCACGCGGCGGATTCAAGCATACTGGTGATGATATAAACCCTGCATTACCTTAAGGACCCTAAGCTAAGGGAATTATGGTATATTCCTTATTAATTATGGGTAATGCAGGATTTATATCAAAATTTCAGGTGGAAGTCTCGGACCGCTTGTTCCTACGCCCGAAGTCCCGAAGAAACGAAGATCAAGCCGAAAGGTTCGACCCCTCGACTCCTTTCGTACAAAACGCTCAAGCGCGAAGGGTTCAGGGCTCGTGGTGCTTTGCAGCTACATCCCCGACTTGAAATCTTAAAACATAGGTCCTATAGGGTTTAGGGTTTATAGGGGTTTAGGGGTTTAGGGTTTATAGGTCCTGATGGCCCGTCTCATCTCCATCTTCGGGATATGGCCCGGGTTTCGAGCCGTCCATGTTCTGGACGTCCTGGGCCATCTGCGAGGTTTGGTCTTTGGATGGATCTGAGACCTCGATTGGGCTTCCTGCATGGTTTGTGGATCCCTAAACCCTAAACCCTGAAACCGTAAAACCCAAAAACCCTAAAATCCTAAAACCCCAAACCCCTAAAACCCTAAAGCCCTAAACCATAAACTCGCCGGAATAGTCGGGTTCGAAGCTATCCTAGACCCCCCCAACTACCCTCTTTCATATCCCAAAAATACCCACTATGAAGGACCATAAGGTAAGGGGCTCCCTTTAAGGGGTCTCCCAACAATGCTACCTAGGAGTAGGGCTGGATCTCCTGAAGTTCAGAGACGAAGCCCCGACATCAGCAGAGCCCTGAGCCCCACAAAGCGCAACGTCCGGGAGCCCTG
Source organism: Symbiodinium necroappetens (assembly GCA_905231915.1). NCBI lineage: Eukaryota > Dinophyceae > Suessiales > Symbiodiniaceae > Symbiodinium > Symbiodinium necroappetens. The sequence goes on from CAJNJA010010705.1 coordinate 8,956, forward strand.
GAGCCGAACACCTCCTTGAGGGCTTTAGGGGTTTTTAGGGTTTAGGGCTTTATTAGGGTTTTAGGGTTTAGGGTTGAGGGCTTTAGGGATTTTAAGGTTTTAGGGTTTAGGGCTTTAGGGCTTTAGGGGTTTAGGGTTTAGGGTTTTAGGGTTTTAGGGCTTTAGGGCTTTGGGTTTAGAGTTTAGGGCTTTAGGGTTTTAGGGTTTAGGGCTTAGAGCTTTTAGGGTTTAGAGTTTAGGGTTTGTCTGGACCCCAAGACTCTGTAGAATAATAGCCTTTTATAGGTCTCTGGCCATTCTTGAACCTACTCCTCGGCGGGGTTGGGTAAGGCTTAACGCTTGAAGTCTCACGCTTCAGTTCCTGATGGTGAGGTGCTGTGCGATGTTGGTGAGTTGAGGGGAGCGCTTCGTTGACGCTTTGCGAAGTATACCACGAACCTGGGCCAAACGTAACCCCCCCCCCCTGGCGACCAACAGATCTTAAAAACCTAAACCCTAAGCCCCTAAAAGCTAAGTCCTAAACCCTAAAGTCTCTAAATCGCTAGAGGTGCCACAAAACTCTATAAACCTCAACATTTCAATCCCCGAACCCTGGCCCCTGGTCCTTGGCTTGCGGGTGGCCGTCTTTGTTCGTCCTGGCATCGTGGTGGTGCAGTACAGCAGGCTCCACAACTTCTAGGGTTTAGGGCTTAGGGTTTAGGATAACTTACTAAGGCCCCTAGATTGATGAAGAAGCCTCAATAATTAGAATAGGGCTTTGGCTCCTTTTTTTATAGAAAATTATTTATAAGAAGGAACCCTTAAAAATACTGTTGATGATATAAATCCTGCATTACCTTAAGGACCTAAACGATGGGAGTTATGGTATATTCCGTATTCTGGGAAATGCAGGATTTACATCATCAACCGTTACTTCCGACCTTCCCAAGAAAGTGTAGGGTTTAGAGCTTGTGGCTTTTGCGCTACCTAGGTGTGGTGTTTGGACTTGTTACTGGCATTGTAACCGGGCAGAGTGGAATGAAGCTGTGGAGTGCTCAAGGGTCTCCGGTTTGCGGAATCGATAAACCGTAAAGCTCTAAACCCGTCCAAAAACTCTAATGATGACTGCGCTGGCCGCGAACCTCTAAGCTCAAAAACCCCCTCAGTAGTCTTCCGACTTTGATTTATCGGTTCGTTAGAGGACTGAACTGAGGGTGCAGTTGCCAAGAAGCCTCCAAGCTTGCTGTCTCCTGAACCCAAAGCAAATGCATGACACTCACCCTAAACCCTCAACCCCAAACCCTGAACCCTTGGACTCTAAAACCCTGAACCCCTAAACACTATCTATATTAACAAGCCCTGAACAGCTCTGAACACTGTCCTTTGCCAGTCCTTCATCCCATCCCGCCTTACGCGCTTAAGCGGGGGCCTTACTTCGAAGGTGATCTCGGTCCCAACCTGTACGTCTCCCAATTGAGCCTCAGTCACATGGGTCTAGGGTTTAGGGTGAGGTGTCACATCGAAAGCTTGCCAGCTGGGCCCTGCAATATCTTGGAAAAGGTACTACATATACATGTATATATATATACACACATACATATACATATAATACATATACATATACATATACATATACATATACATATACATATACATATACATATACATATACATATACATATTCATACATATACATATACATATACATACACATACACATATACAGACAGACAGACAGACAGACAGACAGGCAGACCGACCGACAGACAGACAGACAGACAGACAGACAGAATAGCTATACTGACTATACTGTTGCAAACTCAAGTTCCTTAACAAGAACGCAGTGCGGGCTCTAGGTGGTCTCGATCATGGGACATTCACAGGCCTTTTGAGCTTCCTTTCGCAGGCATTCGTCGTGCACATCAGATGGCTGTTCATTGGATTTGTTGGGGGTCGAAAACAGGGTCGTTGTCGCTCTGCAGGATTCGTGTTCCATTCGTTGGACTTGAGATTTTACCGAAACTCTCGTCTAACGCCACAAAGTACAATCATCAACCGTCTCCGAACCCCTTCCCTAAACCCACCAAGCCCCCCAAAAGCCCCAAGGCACTAAGCCCTGAACTTGCAAAGATGCGCTCCGGCATTCACATTAACTCCGACACTCAGGCCCGCCCTCCCCCCACCCCCTCCCGCCTTGTGGATGAAGACATCCCGCCCAAATTTCTCGTTGGCCGCAGGGCAGTCGATGAATCCGAAGCCATGCTTGGAATTGAACGTCTTGACTCTGCCCTGGGTGCAGGTGAAGCCGATTGGGGTTTAAGGCTTAGGTTTCAGGCTAGGGGCGCTTGTAGGGCTGTTGGGTGGGGATTATAGGGTCTATGCAAAGGATCAGAAGACCAATAAAGTATGGTTCGAAGCAAAGTTACTATAGTTGTCATAAAGCCAATTGAGGTGATCATAACTCCCCTAAACCCTATAAACCCTATAAGCCCTATAAACCCTAAGCCCTAAACCCTAAACCCTGAGGACCAGAGACGGGGTTCAGGGTTATGGGGCTCGGGGATAGGAGTGCTGTCAGGACTCGGCTTCGGGAGCAGGGTTGCCTTTTCGATACTTAGCATACAAGGGTTTAGGGTTTTAGGATTTAGGGGTTTAGGGGTTTAGGGTTTAGGGGTTCAAGGGTTTAGGGTTATACGGTTTGGGCGAACTTATTTCGAAAAGGCGACTAGCAAACGTTCAAGAGTTGAAACTTCAGGTTCAAGGCTTTGCTTCGGATCCCAGGATGCTATCAAGATCATAGCCTCCAAGCAAATAGGCCCCGAAACTGCAGTTTAGCATGACGACCTATGTTCCCTGAACCGTACTGTGGCATCTCAAGCTTATGCATGCCACGGCAGCCACATCTACACTGACTCACGCATGCCCTAAACCCTGGACCAAGGGGGGCCACGACTCCTAAACCTCAAGCAGTAAATCCTCACTACCAAGCTCTGAACCATGAGTTTTCCGAAGCTGAAGCACAAGACTTAAACCCCTCGGGATCAAAGCCAGCCGCATTTAAACGCAAAGACTTTCCTATACACCCGAGACACACCATCAGGACCTTCTGCCGCAACCCACCAACTCCGGACAAACACCCTGACCCTACTCCCTAAACCCCCCAAACGCCTGTTTCAATTTGTAATTACGACAGCCCCCAGAACAAAAGCTTTGTCAAAAACTAAACCCTAAACCCTGCGCCCTCGATTAAATTGTGCTATTCCCGCAACCCCTTCGACCCAGCTCCGCCTGGAATCGGCCGTTTTCTAGAGCTCCTCTGCCGCCGCCTTTTCCCTCCATCGGGGGCCTCGGGAGATAGGGTCCGGATTTTCGAGGTTTTATATGGTCTAGATACTGGAAGCAAGACAGATCTTCGTTTTGGTAATCGCGGTTCTGTGCCTCCTTACCAGGATCATCGTCATCATCAACACAATGATGATCAACATCTTGGCAATCAAGCGCCTGACAATCATCACCATCACCGTCACCATCATCAACATCATCCTCATCACCACCAACGATGGTGACATGATGACGATGATGACGATGATGACGATAACGATGATGTTGATGATTATGATGACGATGATGAGGACGCTGATTGCGGCGTTGATGACGATGATGATGGTGACTGCGATGACGATGATGACGATGATGACGATGGCGGTGATGACGATGATGATGATTATGATTGTGACGATGAAGAAGAAGATGGTGATGATATGATGATGACATGATGATGATGATGCTGATGATGATGATGATATGATGATGATGATGATGCTGATGATGATGATCTAACAGGTTCCGTGTTGGGGCTTTATAACAATAATGTAAAAAGTTAGCCAAAGACGACACGGTAAACCCAAAAGGGTTTAGGGTTTTATAAACCCTATAAACTATAAACCCCAAACCTTATACACTCTACGAGCTCGCAGTCCTCGTATTCTAGATTCTTCTCCTGTGTGAGCTCGGAGCACTCCCTGAACGCCACATTACCAAGGTTTTTTCAGGACTTAAAAGATGGAACCAAAATGTAAGGATCCCTGAAAAAGGAAGTTTTTACAGGATCCAGGTCAAAACAAACAAACATGCAACATCGACCGCCAAAGACAGACAAATTGCACACTAACCTTGGATCAGTAGACCCTAAACCCTCAACCCTAAATCCTAAACCCTAAACCCTCAACCCTAAACCCTAAACACTAAACCCTCAACCCTAAACCCTAAACCCTTTTTATGGGAGTTTCCCCAAAAATCCAGAGAATCGATTCATCAGGTACTGTGATTGAGGTTTGTGTAAGTATCCCCTCGAAAAGGGATTCATATCATCAACCGTATCTTTGGGGAGCTTGGCGATCGATAAATGACTGGTTAAGGTTAAACGCGCGAGTGCAGGGTTATGTTCAACGAAGAGGAGCTTCTGAAAATCAGGACTCGTGTTAGTCTGTTAGCAGTTATCAGCCACGGGATGTAGGCTGTATGCAAGCTATATCCGGACTAGCAACAGCAGCCAATGCAAGCTGTAAACTGTGAACATCCCTACACCGTCGACCCTAAAGTTAGTACTACCAGTGCTACTGCTGCTCTTCGCACTAAACCCTGATGCCGAACAACCCACTATGCGTGCAGAGAAGTGCACATCGGAACGATTGCCTAAACCCTAAACCCTAAACCCTTAAACCTAAACCCTAAACCCCAATCATACACCTAAAGCATAAAATCCTAATGTAAACACCAAGCCTAAACCCTAAACCTTAAGACCCGAATCGAAGAGGCCCAACCGGATATGGTTTCACGGCCTCCCAGAGGCCAGCCGAATTTGTCGCTGCAGGGACCTGGGACTTAGCAATGGTGTAGGGTTTATAGGGTTTAGTGGTTCACGGTTTGGGGTTTAGGGTTTAGGGCTTAGGATTTAAGGAGCAGGGTTTAGGGGTAAGGGTTCAGGGTTCAGGGGTTTAGGGATTTAGGGCTTTAGGGGTTTAGGGGTTAGGGGTCTAGGGGTTTAGGGGTTTGGGGGTCTGGGGGGTTAGGGGGTTAGGGACTTTAGTGCTTGCGGTCTCGGATTCAGTTTTCGGGG
>CAJNJA010010706.1:0-14052 GCA_905231915.1 Symbiodinium necroappetens
TGTGTGTGTGTATGCGTGTATGTATATATATATATATGGTTTTGTGCGTGCAGCTTTTGTCAAGACACGTCGGTTGCTCGAATCGTGGCCTGGGGCGGTTTAGGGTTTAGGGTTTAGGGCTTAGGGTGTAGGGTTTAGGGGGTTAAATTTAGGGTTTAAGGTTTAGGGTTTAGAGCTTAGGGATTAGGGCAAACGCTAAAAATGCTTCCCAGGGTCTGAAGATCTTCTGGGGTTGAGGGTTGTGGGTGTAGGCTTTAGGGCTCCTGGAAAATGCGACAGTTCGGCGTTTTGGGTTTAGGGTTCGTGGAAGTTGGGACAGTTTGGGGTTCCCTAAACCCCTAAACCTCTAAACCCCTAAAGCCTGAACCCCTCAACACTTGAAGTCTGAAGACCCCAAACCCTACAACCCTAAACCCTAAACCCTAAAACCCTAAACCCTAAACCCTGAACCCTAAACCGGCTTTGGGTTCCTGGAAGTTGCAACAGTTTGGATTTTAGGGGAGCCTCAGGACTTCGGGAGGGGCGTGGGGGCTCAGGGTTCAGGGTTTCGGGTTTGGGGTTTAGGGTTCAGGGTTCAGGGTTTAGGGTTTAGGGCTTAGGGTTCAAGGTTTAGGGTTTAGGGTTGAAGGTTGAGGGTTGAGGGTTTAGGGTTTGTTCAGATGCACCCGTTTCCCAGTGGATCCTGTCTAAAAGAAGGACGCATTGGACAACCCACTCCCCCAGCCAAGCCCCTTTTGCAAAAAACCCTTGAACTCCTATTGCAGGACCCCAAACCCTAAACCCTAAACCCTGGACTTGGACCCTAAGTCCTAAACCCCAAGCCCTGAAGCCCCTTCTCAATCAGAAAGATTCAAAGAAAGCTGCCTAGACGGCCGTCATCCTCGGGCAGCGCCACGCGCTTGAGGAAGAATCGCCGCTCTCCTGGAGAAACTCCAAACAAAAGCTCCCCTCGAGTTTAGGGCTGGAGGTTTGGGGCTTCGATCCTCGTCGGTGGTCTAAGAAGACTCTAGGCGTTGTTTACAGGGTTTAGGGTTTAGGGTTTAGACTTTAGGCGTTGTAACAGGATGATGGTTCATGGGTCTGTCAGGCTTGGAGTGATAGCTTTGTTGTAAGGTATCTATATCTTGCTTTCCCAAGCTCTGTGAGCTTTCTGTGTCTCAATGTCTGTTAGCTTTCTGTAAGGCTTCGGAAACTCGCTTGGGGTCTTTGAGAACCTTCATTGGGTTTTACAGGGGTAAAAGGTTTAGGGCCTCACTTACACTGTAGGGCGTCTTTAGTGGGGCTTGCTGGGCCTTCCAACCGAACTCGTCACGGCTTTGGGTGATCAGGCTTTTGGGCTTTGGGGGCTTAGGGTTGAGGGTTTAGGTTTACACCAGGTAGCCACCGAACCACCGGAAAAAGGTGGTAACACCCAGGAAAAACTTGGCTTTCCGCACCGTAACGCTCGAGAGGCCAAGCTGGTGAAGCTCCAGAAGAAGCACAACTTTCTACGATTTGGGGGTTTAGGGTTTCGGGTATAAAGTTTAGGGTTTAGGGCTTAGGAGACACGCACCTGACATAGTCAGCCAGTTTGGCACCTCCGTACTACAAAGACTGCCCGGGTTTTTCTCTGGAGTCATCGACGGGATCAAATGAAAGGTCGCGCGCATTGATCTCAAAGGCCATCCTCGGACGATGCTTCTGCAGGCAAGTGGTTTTGCCGCATCACGCTCCGTTGGTTTGGCAAACACAGACCAGTTTATTCTCGGCACAGCTTTGGAAAGCATGTACCGGACAAAGGCGGAGTTGACTTAAGGTTTAAGGGTTTCGAGTGTAGGGTTGCTTCGCTTGTTACGGGGTTGTTTCGTGCTTAGGTGTTTAGGGGGTTTTTTCGGGGTTCAGGGTTTAGGGTTTAGGGACTTTCGGAAAAGTCATCGCTGCCCATGACTACGACCGCAAAGCAACCCTAACCTCAAGGAATGTGCTTGTATGGGTTGAGTAGTATAGGGCCTATTCATCAGAATGGGTCTGGAAGTACTTTATACGGTTTGGGGTTGAGGGTTGAGGGTTTAGGGTTTATATAGGGGTTACTAAACGACAATGCGGGCCATAGGGGAAGACTAGTAGCAACTACGCCGACCTCGACCTACGCGTCCGGTATCCGAGGGAACTAAAGGTTCACCTCTTGGAGTTTCTTGGGGTTGAAGCGGATTATAATACCCCGAAAAGCTTAAAGGTACTCTACTACTACTCTTGATGATATAATATAGATCCTTCATCACCTTAAGGACCCTAAACTCGGATGGGAATTACGGTCTATTCCTTATTGTGGGGTCATGCAGGATTTAGATCACCAACCGTGGGTCTACAGTCGAGTCCTAAGCTTCCACCAGGGCAGAGGGCCTAGGAGCGAAAACTCTGACACAACTGCTTGTGTCGAGGCCTCGGATCTGGAACTGTTAACGTGGCTATATTGCAACCCTACAACCTAAACCTAAGCCCTAAACCCTAAACCCTACACCCTAAACCTAAACCCTGAACCCCAAACCCTAAACCACTATAAAAGCGCTTTAAAGAAACCGTGTGGAGATCGGGAGGTCGCCCAAAGAGAGCTCCTTTCTGCAGGCGCACCGCCTTCTCCGAGGGTGTGCGGATTCCCAGTCGGTCGGAGATGTTGGTGCCCACGTGAGCCTTGGGGAAGAGGGCTCTAGCCTAAGGGCTATTTGGGGTTAGGGTATATTGGGCCCAAACGGTTAGTAAATGTTACGGTCGATGGTATAAATCCTGCATTACCCCATCAGAAGGAATATGGAATTATATCATCAACAGTATCAAGGCCACTTAGTTTCAGGGCTACTACAAGGGCCTCTTTAAGGGGTCAGGGCTCGAGCTCCAGGGGTTTGGGGCTTCGGGGTTCGGTTTACGGCTTCGGGGTCGCGGCTTTGGGGCCGACGCATTGGGACTGTTAGGGTTTAGGGTTTAGGGTTTAGGGTTTAGGGTTTGCGGTTTAGGGTTTAGGGTTTAGGGTTTAGGATTTAGGGTTTGCGGTTTAGGGTTTAGGATTTAGGGTTTCTGGGATTGTAGAACTTCCGGGTCAACTCAAAGTTCGCAGAGCACCAAACCCTGATCCCTCAACCTCAAACTCTACCAACCTAAAACCCTAAGCCCTAAACCCTAAACCCTAAACCCTAACCCTACAAACCTAAAACCCCCAGGCAAACACAAACCCGGAAATGCGAGCCGCCAAGGCGCCCGTTGCGGGTCCGGGTGGTCCCGGTAGTTGTAAAAGATCGAGCAGCCGGTGTAGACATTCCGTCTACGACCGCCGGACCTTCCAGCGAAGATCGCTTTCGGGCCGTTACAGCTTTGTGCTGTTATTCTTAATCTCTTCACCTTAAGCCCCTAAACCCAACCCGAACCCTAAACCCTAAAACCCTAAAACCCTAAACCCAACCCGAAGCCTAAACCCTAAGCCCTAAACCCTAAACCTGACCCGAACCCCTACATTCATGAATTTCGGGTTTGCCTTATTGGCTACCCTTTCTGTGGAGGGTTCAGGACTGAGTTTGGAGGTCTAGGGACTGATTTGACTATCTATCTATCTGTCGATCTATCTATCTATGTATATATATATGTATATATGTATATATATATATATCACAAGCAGTGTGCAGACAGGATGGTTAAGACTGGACGGAGCCTGCGACGAATTCCCAAACCGTGAGCTGACGGAGGCCGAATGGTACTGCAGGTTTAGGGCTTAGGGTTTAGGGCTTTTAGGGTTTTTAGGGTTTAGGGTTTAGGGTTTTTGGGGTTTAGCATTTAGGGTTTAGGGTGTAGGGTTTAGGCAGACCGTCCGCGAAGGCGCTCCCAAACAAAGCCGGACTGGGAGCGCACCTCTTCAAGGTTACAGGGAACAAAGGCGCAGTATCGCACCTGTGTCGATGGCACTCTTTGCAGAGCCTGTGGGAGGCAATGCTGGCCCCAGGCACGACTTGCCATTCATCTCCGAGCCACCCTAAACCCTAAACCCTAAGCCCTGAACCCTAAACCCAGCAACCCTTCCATGCAGACACTGAGGATGGGCTCGGAGCCCTGACCCCTCTGCCTGGAAGAGGCGAGGCTGGCCATGGAAGGCTAGGAGGAATTCACAATGGCGCCCTTTGTGTCAATATGCTGAACCTCTACAGCTGTGGCGAGATGGAAGTCGGGTGATGTTCAGCTGCTTGCGCATGCCGAGCTCTTCAACAAATCATAAATGATGTCGTTGAGATGCTGGAAGGCGTCTTCAGCAGCTGCCCCCTGTACCGCACGGAGGAGATCGCTGTAGCGGAATACCTTTCGGAGGGGGTCCAGCTTCTTTTCCATCATGACCCGCATGAGCCTTCGGATGCATCGTCGCATCGTAACATCCTTGAGGGGCTTCAGCACTTCAGTGAAGCACCGACCCTCCTGGAGTGCTCCGTCGAAGGTGAGGCCTGCGAGGCCATGGCTTTGCGGAGGCTTTCAAACAGTCCGCAAGACAACAAGTTTGGACGAAGATTCATGAAAAATGCTCAGAACTGTCAATGCGGGACCCAACCGCCACAGCTTGTACTCCTAGCTGAGTGGGAAGCGGAGAGCTGTGCCTTCAGTGACGGTTGTGATTTCTCTGCCGCGCTTAGTTGTGCACTAGATTGTGTGCCAGAAACGTCGCGAGCCCTGATGTAGGAACCTGATCAAGAAACCCTGGGTCTTTATTAGGGGTCTTTATATGAATCCTAGTATTTTTGGGGTTATAGGGCCAGGGTTTCTTAATCAGGTTCCTACATTATGGGAGAAAGTCCTACAAGCACCGGTCTCTTCGATTGAAGCTCCGGCGCAAGCTTCTGGAAGAGCCCGTTTGCCGTGCCATTCTGGGTGCTGAGGGCTGGTATTCCAGCATTATATTAAACGCCGCGTACTCCTCCGATGGCATGGAAATCCCGGAAAATATATATATATATGTATATATATGTATATGTATATATATATGTGTGTATATATATATATGTATATATATATATACATTAAAAATATGAATATGTGTATACATCTATATCTTTCTCATGGTAAATAACCAATCCCTGTGACAAAAGCTGGTCTTGATGCTCGCTAGGTGGAACGCTATTTCCAGTGTTTTGTAATCCATGAGAGAGCACCTGCACAGCCGAGTAGCTAGTCGCATGGAGCCCTCCTTATAACCCTTATAGCGAGCTGGCCTGCACCCGGTGTAGTCCAACCTCTTCGCCACGCGTTCCACCTTGCATCTGGGGATTAGTTTAAGGTCTTGGGTTTTGGAGGGGCTTGGGATTTCGGTTTAAGATTCAGGTTTCGGATTTAGGATTTGGGGTTTGGGATTTAGGGGCTTGGGGTTTGGACCATTGGAGGCATAGGATTGAAAAGCTTGGGGTTTTCAGCCTTCCGGACGGTTTAAGCCTCTGAAAACCGCAAAGCACCAGCTCAGGCAGCCGCATCCTTCGGGTCCTCGGAAGTGCTGAGCCACACCTCCTGCGATGGAGGGTCGAGGATTCCCGGCTATTACTGGTTCTTAGTAGGGAATGGGGGAATGGGTTTTTGGGACTACTATAGGGGACCTGAAGGGTCTATCATAGGGATCCATTCCCCCATTCCCTACTTAGAACCAGGGAGATTAGGGTCTCCCCAAGTCTCAAGCTCTTCGGCTTTTGGGGGGTGAGAAAGTTAATGTTAGGACTTAGAGTCTGGGATTTGGGGTGTAGGATTCTTGTCTTAGCAATTTCATGCTCCAGGGCTTCACGGCTGCATTGCTAGCATTGTTTAAGGGCACCAAGGTCTCAAGTAAACCCTAAACACTAAACCCTAAGCCCTCGAAGCCGTAAGCCCTAAACCCTAAACCCAAAACCTCTCTAAACCCTAAACCCTAAACCCAAAAGCCCTCGAAACCCTACACCTTCTAAAGGCTTGAGGCTACGGGACCTTCGGGCTTTAGGTTCAAGGCGTTTGGGGCTTTGGATTTAAGGCATTTAGGGCTTAGAGTTTAGGGTTTTAGGGTTTAGGGATCAGAGCTTCGGGTTTAGGGCTTCCGGCTTAGGGGTTTGAGGCCGAGGGTCTTGGGCTTTCGGGCCTAAGGTTTAGGGCTTGTAAGGCTTCAGAGGGTTTAGGGTTCAGGGTTCAAGGTTTAGGGTTGAAAATGTGGGGTTTAGCACTTAGGGTTTAGTCATTCGGGACTTTTGCTGGGAATATTCACTAACTGAGAATTCTTTTTCAAGGCCCTCTTTCGATCCACAGAAATGCATCTACGAAAGCCCGATTGGGCGGGCAACGTTGTCGCCAGTTAGAGTTCCGGGTTTAGGGTCTAAGGTCTAGGGTTTCGGTAATGCTGCTGCTTTTAGACCGGCATGTGCGCTCTCTGGTTGTTGCTTGCTTTGGGCTAGAGCACTGACTATTAATCTGACGGTTTGGCGTCATCTTGTACAAGTTGCTGCTTGTTGACAGGGATGGAGCCAAGGGCGACATTCGTCGCAGAAGCTTCGATTTCAATATGTGGCAAAGTCCCCCAACACCTTGCAAAACTTTCGCCGGCCGTTGCAGAGCCATCAAGAGACCCCAGCTGTGCCCTTCCACTGCCCCACTAAACAATGATGAAGAAATCTACTGCAAGATGTCCACGAAACCATTCAAGCTGCGAGTTTGCAGCCATAAGCTTTTCAAGTATGTGAAGATCTCAGCGACACGTTTCACAGCGGTGCACTTCTGCAGATCTGGTAGCTTAGCCAGGCACCACTGAGCAGCCACAGCACGAAGAGTCCGATTCCCACAGCCGCCGTCATCGGAAGGACGCGGCTACAGGGTTTCGGCGCTATTTATTTGAATGCTCTGAAAAATCATTTCGGTAGTTCTTCAGGCTCCTCTCTTACAGAAATCGGTACGGGCACTGTGGCTCCCAGTGTTGCTACGTCACTGTATGGGATGAGCAGAAACATACCAAAAATACTCTGATTACGTTCCCCAGCATCATAATCATGGTAATGACGCAAATAACACCAGCAACAATAGAACTTGCAATGACCATGACAACCATCGAAGAATGTAAAGAAACCAAGGCTCTAAAACCCCAATCTCCGATCCCAAACACTACAACCTAAAGCCCTAAAACCTCAAAGCCCAACACCCTAAAACCATAAAGCCTAAAGCCCTAAACCGTAAACCCGACAACCCTAAACCCCTAAACCTCCAAACCCCTAAGCCCTTGGTGCGCGCCTGATGGAGCTGACCCCAGGTGAGGAAGGAGTACCAGCCCGAGACAGGGGCTACGAAGAATCCCATGATCTCCTCAACCACGCCTTGGCTTTTAGGGTCAGGGTTTAGGGTTCAGGGAGGGTTTAGGGTTCAGGATTTAGGGTTAAGGGCTTCATGGTTGTATAAGCTTCGGCTTTAAGCAAGTTCCTTAAGTGTTCTATAAGCCCTTCAATCGTTTCTATAAGGGTTGTAGAAGCTTGCTCTCAAGGGCTCTACAAGGGTCCTATAAGCTTGTTCCTTGGGGTTCTATAAGGGCTGTATACGGATTTAGGGTTTTGGGTTTGGTCAACTTATAGGGAACCGAAAGTTGGAACGTGGATTTAGGATGCTTCGTGCTAGGATCCCATACAGTTTAGCTTAACGGTAGCAGGAGAATGGTTTCCAATTTCCGGGCTTTTGCTTAAACCCTAAACCCTTAAGCCCGAAAACCCGAAACCCCAAAACCCCTAAACCCTAAACCCTAACCCCGAACCCCGAAAACCCTAAACCCCAAACCCCTAAACCCTAAACCCCCAAACCCTCAACCCTAAAAGGGAGTGAGCAGGACGGAGCGGTTGCTGTGCAGTCAGATGTAAACCTGTCTGCAGGCAGGAATGCTCTGCCGCAGGTTTGCCGCTTCACTCATCTGGCCAGAAATCCTCGGCAGCTGAACGAAGGTTGCCCGGCTCACTGCAGGTCCACGTCTTGGGACCGTGCGAAGTCGTCCGTGGTGTCGCGAACCGGATCGTACGCGATCCAGCCGCTCACGAAACGGCAGCAGGTTTGTACCTGTCCAGGCCCTTGGCTGTCCGAACATTGTCTCCAAGATCAAGCATTCAGATCTCCATCGGCAGCATGCCATCAAGGACAACACAGGCCGACAGTGCCACGTCGTAGACATACCACTGCCGACCCGAGCGCCAGCACCAGCGTCCGTCGCTCCTGTTCACAGAGCACGCGCATGTCATTTGGTGTGTCCCTATAAGAGCCGGCCTCGCTTTGAAGGGCTTGCCCGCACTTCCATCCTGTGCGGACGTGGTGTTGCCCATCCTGACTTGTCGTGGTGCAGCGGCGCCCAAGTTCCGCACCATCTTGGACCACGGGCACGTGTCGCCAAAGGCTCCACGATACCCAAGCGAGGCCCAAAATGTGCGCGCCGGCACGTCCCGCGCCACTTAGCAGCCACTTCATTGCTCTAGCGACGGCATTGAGGCTCAGTGTCTTCACTGTCCTAACTCTTGACCAGGTGCCAGCCACGAAGACGTAAAGCCCAGACCACGGAGGTGGGCTTCGCACTGTCCGTTCAGGAACAGCGCGGCCCCAGAGGCGCGGTGCTCCTTCCCGAGACCAAAGTACTTGATCTCGGGCCCCTCGAGGATAGCTGCACCGATGCCATCGCCGTTCTGGCACCCAGCTTATATGCTTCAGTTCCACGGGCTAGTCACTTGATTTATCTACTTCGGCTCTTCTTTCAGCAACTTCACCCGTGCTTGTTTGTGCGAAAGATACAAGTTAGTTGATGGGTCCGCGCAGTTCGTGCATTCACGCACTTGGAATTCCATTCGTGCGTGCAGGCGGAGAAGACTTCAAGGCCAGGAAGTCGTGGTTTGATGCCAGAGGGCCAGCACGTCTAGTTCAAAGCCAAGGAGTCGTGGTTTAAGGCCACAGGGCCAGTCATTCGGTTAAGTAAGGCCACGGGGCCGATACGTCTTGGTTTAGCGGCATGGGGTCAATACTTCGTGGTTCGAGGCCAGCAATTCGTGGTCCAATGATCTGTGGCCCAAGGCCAGTACTTTGTGCTTCGAGGCCAGTAACTTGTGGTTCAAGGCCAATAATTCTTGGTTCAAGGCCAATAATTCGTGGTTTGAGGCCACCGACGAATACTTCGTGGTTCAAGGCCAGTGCTCGTAGCACAAAGCCACTGATCTCTGGTTCGAGGCCAATGATCTGTGGTTCTAGTTCGCGGTTTAAGGCCAGCGAGTTGCGGTTCGAGGCCACTGCTTCGCGGCTTGGGGTCGCGGCTTGGGGTCAACATTCCCTGGTTCAAGGCGACAAGATTGAACGCAAACTTGCCAAGTCCAGCTCCCCGGGTTAAGTAGCAACAGGGTTGAACCAAAGACTTCCTCGAAGTAGGTCAGGTACTACAAGGGCCTTGTTTGAACCAGACAATCAGACAGGGTTCTCCTGACGAACAACTCTCACTTGTTTTGGTCGCTGCAATGGAAAGTGCGCCGGAGACGGCCGAGACCTCGCGGCCGTTCAAGCCTCCAAGTCTGTGCCCGTGACGCATGCATATGTTGCAATCCGGTTCTCAGCCGAGACCGGACAGAGCCCAGTCCTCAGTTGGTGCCCGTGAGCGGCGACACGTCTTCGTGACGAAGCTGTTCAGGACTCGGCCAGAAGGTCTTGACGATGCACTGGCCAGTGGTTCCGCGCAATCCCGCTGGCCCAGGCTCTGTCGTTCTCGTTAATCTCCAGTTCCTTAGAAAAGATGTGTGCTCCCCGCTCACCCGTGGCGAAGGAAGCCCGTTACCGAGGAGCAATGCCCTCACGATCACAACCTTTGCGACTACATCCGGCTGCAAGCTTGAGCCGCAGCCATTTGATTTAGGGTTTCAGGTTTTTGGGTTTAGGGTTCCTTCATCGTAGAACAAGCTCACTGGGCCGACCGTAAAAACGACCATAAAGTGCCGCTGTGAAACACCCTTCCGACCCCTACTAATAATTATCTAGGATATGGGTAGCTGCTTGGGATGTCGAAATTCTGATTGGGGGGTCGCGGTATGTTAGCTTAGTTTAGCCTTTAACGCCGAATACAAAAACACTGAAGTGAAGTTGCACTGGTGCGAAACAAAACGTCCCAGTTTACGCATTAGGTGGGGTTCAAGGCTTTAGGCTTTAAGGCTTAATGGCCTTGAGGTTTAGAGTGACAGGGTTTGATTTGGCTACGCCTGAGGATTGTGAATAGTCACCCTGCGCCACATGAGGTTTCTATACCATAACTGTAGTAAGGGACAGTTATGGTATTACTAACTTACTAACTATTCAGGCCCCGATAGTAGACCCGGGCACTAGCTGCTGGTAGCTTTCTGATTCTAGATGAGGACCCCGCTCGGAATCCCGAAACGAGTATGATGTCATTCCGACCCTCAAAGCCCCAACCAGCTCTCTTCTAAAGAAAAGTACATGAAGCACTATAGTAATAAGTAAAGATACTAACAACGATGCTAAGCATGCTAAATAGAACATGTTAGAACAGTAACAATAATCATAACAACAATGATAATAATATCAATAATAGATGTGACAATAGTAGCAATATGTACAGCAACAATTTAATAATTGCAATAATAAGCATAATCCTAATAACAACAATAGCAGTAACAACAATAATAATCAGAATAGTAATCGTAGCAACAATAATAAGCGCATCACCATACTCATCATAATCATAATTATACGAACAATATTAATAGCACAATAATACCAATAATGATAACAAGAATAACGATGATAACAATAATAACCGCAGTAAACAAATACACCCTAACAATAACAATACATAAAAAATGTAACAACAAGAATAACAATGATAACAATAATGACCGCACTAAATCCTAATAATAACAATACATAAAAAATTGTAACTCCCTCGAAAACTTGGCAGGGCTCTCCACTGCAGCCGGGTCGCCGTGATTTCCGGAGATGTCGGCCAGCGTGGCATAGGGGGACTGGCATTTCAGGGATTTTTGTGGGGGCGTTCGAAGGGTGTTCGTTCGGTGTGAGGATCTGAAGGGCTCATAAAAGCTTGTTGCCTGGGTTTAGGGTTTAGGGTGTAGGGTTTAGGGTTTAGAGTTTAGGGTCCAGGGTTGCTTTTGGGGTTGTTTCTATATCGCTTTGCCTGGTTTTGTTGCTGTTTATATGGTTGTATTTGGGCTTTTATGTTCTGTACGGTATCCGCGGGACGTCCGGATTGAAGTGTACATGGCGGCTGTGCTGCGAATGGTTTTGCTGCAGATGCCCTGTTCACTGCTGCTCCTGCTCCTCCCGCTCCTCCTACTGGCATCGCCCTAAACCCTGAACCCTAAACCCAAACCCCAAAATCCGAAACCCTCAAACCTGACCCCGGCTAACACAGGCTTTACCATGATCGTAGTCATCTTGCAGGCATCTGCAGGGCTTTGCACAGGCTCTCGAAGCACGTGGAACAATTTTAGGGCTTGGGTTTTAGGCTTGAGGGTTCAGGGTTTAGGGTTTGGGTTTTAGGCTTGAGGGTTCAGGGGTTTAGGATGGAGCTCCTCATTGACAGATCAAGCTCAACGTTTTCGGAGGGGATCCCGTCATACCTACTTTCAACACCTAGACACCAGCTTGCACCATATAGGGCTTCACAAGTCCCTGGCATTTCTGGCTTGAAGAGTGGATGGCATATTGGCACGACGGGGCTTGCGAGGCTGGGTGCATAAATGCCATCTACTTGTGTGGGTTTGGCGGGTAAAGATCGCTGTGCTTTGGAATGCCATGCCACTGATGCGGGCTCACTAGAGATAGACCCTCAACCGATATCACAAAAACTGAACCTCATGATCTAGGAAGATTCTAGGACATCATCACTGAAGGAGTAATTAAACTGAATAAACCTGAACCCGGCCTGAACCCCTTGATACCCATGGACGCTGAACCTTACAAGGTTCAGGTCAGCATGAATCACCCAATGACATACACGTAGAGGACAATCGCAAGATGATGGATCCTATAACGTGACCAGCACTAATCGCGGCAAGATCAGGCAGAATTGAAAGAGCTGATATAGTAGAAGTAGCCAGTTCATCATTAGATCAATCCGAATCCTGATGCACTTCTTGCTCTCCATAACTCTCTTCCACCCTCCACGGTGCCCCTAAACCCTAAACCCTAAACCCCTAAACCCTAAACACTAAACCCTAAACCGTGCCTCGACGTGGAAAGCCTTCATGAGGTGAGGGTCATTGTACTTGATGTTCTCGTACCCTGGGAGGCTCGGGACTGTTTAGGGTTTTGGGTTTTGGGGGTGTAGGGTTCCTTTAAAGGGTTTCTTAAAGGGATCTATAGGGTTCCTTAAAGGGGGTTTAGGGTTTAGGGGTATTAGGGCTTAGGGTTTAGGGTTTAGGGGTTTAGGGTTTAGGGGTTTAGGGTGTGGTGGTGTTGAGGGTTGTGGGTCAAGGGTTTCGGGTGTTGACTCCGAAAAGGAACCTTCAAGACTCTGTGGTAGGTGTGGGGGGCTTCACAGAACCTTCCGCTAAGGTTCGGGCTGTGGAACAACGCGTAATTGGAACCTGGTTTAACAGCAACAGCGGTAAAGATAAAAGCAGTAACCGAAACCCTAAACCCTGAATCCCTAAACCCTAAAACCAAAACGAAACGCTTCCAGCGCCCGAAAACCCAAAAACCCCCTAAACCCGAAACCCTGAAAACCCTAAACCTCGCAACCAATGACGAACCAGGAACCCTAAAAACCCCAAGCCTCAAAACCACGGCACCAAAACCCTAGACCCTAAACCCTCCAAAACCCTGAACCCTGGCAACACTGAAAAGCATAGCGGCCGAAAGCTCCACGCACCACATCGGTACGAACGATCTCGAGCATGGGGCGCCTAAGCTGCTAGGAAATGTAGCATAATTACCAATACTATTGTGGAGGTTCCCTTTTTACAATTATACTATCCCATACCCCAAAAGCCTATTCTAACCATCAAGGCCCCTATATTACCCGTCCGCAGTTTAGGGATTGAGGGAACTAAGGGCTTCAGGTGTAACGTAGGGGCCTGAAAACTTAGAATAGGCTTTTGGGGTATATTCTACTATAGATGCATAACAAGGAACCCCCAAAACACTTTTGGTAATGATGTAGGCTTCAATACTAGGGCTCAACAGAAACCAGCGCTGTTCCGCATGTGTAGTGGTTTTTCAACGCTTTAAGGCTGCAGAGGTGGTTTCCAACATTCCGTATGCCATTGCTTGAGGAATATACGGATCTTGAGAAATGAGAAGAGTTCGTTTACTGAGTGTGTGAAGTTTCTTCAAAAGATTTGAACAAGTTTGTGGTTGAACATTTGGGCCTTGAGACTTAGAAGTAATGGCAAGTGCATAGTAGGCCGGGTTTTCACCATCTGCCAAATTGAATCGGACCCTATCGGCAGCACCATATGATCCATCGACACGAATCCACTGGTCACCAGATCGCACGACCACAAGCATCCCTAAACTCAGGAGGTCCCATCCCGTGAAGGAAGGCCCGTCACCCTCCTCGGGTCATACGAATGCAGTCCCCCATCACGGAGTTGCTTGAGCTCCCGACTGAAGAGGTCCATTGAACCACGGTTTTGACCGTCGACCGCTCCGCCCGATGCACGCGTGGTAATGATCGCATTGACGCAGTTGATCCAGCAGCTGGCGCCAACCCAACGATGGCCCCCCGCATCGGTCCAGCCAATGGCATCAATGGTGGTGGATCAACTTGCCTCCCCATAAGCCTTGGAAATAAAAGGTTAAACTTTCAGACTACTGAAAGTTAACCTCGGCCCCGGCCGAAGCGGTCAGAGGTTCCTATTCGGATTCCCTAAATGAGCCCCAAGGTCCGGCGGTGAAGTTTCGCCTCCTCTAATGGATTTGGGCTGTCTGTGTCTATATACAAGCCCTCCCCCTTTAACAAGTATACATTGATCAATTGATCATGATGTATTCCCCGCTCGGAACGGGACAGCCCGTTTCTGCCCCCCCAGATGTGCACGACTACTCAGAACTGGAACTTCACGC
>CAJNJA010010707.1:0-14052 GCA_905231915.1 Symbiodinium necroappetens
TGTTGGACTTAGGGTTTAGGGTTTAGGGTTTAGGGGTTTAGGGTTTAGGGGTTTAGGGTTTAGGGACGAAGGGGCTTTAGAGCTCGGGCCTCCTACTTCGCACTGCGGCTTAGCTTCTGCAAACCTCACACTGCGGATAAAACATGTGGGTAGTTCTCTAAGTTAGGGTCCCCTGCTATAAGGGTCCCGTACTATTTTGGGGACTTGAGAAGGGACCCTAATTTAGAGTTGCCCTAAACCCTAAACCCCCTAAACCCCCTAAAACCCCTAAACCCCGTAAACCCTAAAACCTTAAACCGTGCTTAGAGAACTACCCATGCAACCCGGCCCTGACCAGAACAGGCCGCAAGCTTGAGGGTCGGTTTAGGGCCGGGAATGAAATGGGCTTTAGGGTTTAGGGTTTAGGGTTTTGGGTTTTTGGGTTTTGGGTTTTTGGGTTTAAGGTTTAGGGTTCAGGGGTTTCGGGGGGGCGGGGGTGCTTTTGAGGATTTAGGGTTTTAGGTTTAGTGTTCAGGGGTTTAGGGGGCTTCTAAGGATTTAGGGCTTAAGCGTTTTGGGGTTTGGCGTTTAGGGTTCAGGAGATTAGGCTTTGGTAGACGTTAGGGATGAACAAGAGGCTTTGACAGGGCCTGATGATTGGCATTGCATGTACACCTAAGGCGGCCAAGTCTGAGGCTGGTATACATCAATACCAAAAACCATATCAGTTGTAGTGACAAGTACTGTAGCAAGAGCGGCAAGAATAACACCATCAATAACAATGGTGCTGGTGATGAGAGTGAACAGAGTCATCACGATTCCTGCAAGCCCTCAGACTTATGATGATGGCTATCATCATCACGCCAGCATAGACCCAACGAGCACTTCCATGAAAAATCAACGGGCACAATGCACCTCATGTGTCACCTAATCCTGAGAACGATAAAGCCAGAACCCTGAACCCTCAAACCCACTAAGCCCTTAATCTCAAAGTCCCTAAACCCTAAACCCTTAAACCCGAAAGCCCTAAACCCTTCAACCATTAAGCCCTAAACTCTAGACCACAAACCCTAAACCCTAAAACCCTAGAACCCTAAACCTTAAAAACTCCAAAATCTTAACACCCTAAACCCTAAAAACCCTAAACCCTTAAACCCTCAACCCTAAAACCCTTCAAACCCTCAAGGCCCCTAAAGCCTAGACCCTGAACCCTGAACCCCAAACCCTAAAAACTCTTAAGCACCCTTTAAAGGAAGCCTAGGATCCCTATAGATCCCTTTAAAGGAACCCCTAAGCCCACTGAAAGCCCCCAACAGCAGCTGTCATGACCCCAGTTGCAGAGCTGCAGCCAACTCCTCGGAGTCCAGGAACTCGAAGAGGCTTCCCAAAGCCTTTTGGGTTCGTTTCGTAGGGTTTAGGGTTTAGGGTATAGAGTTTAGGGTTTAGGGGTTTAGGGGTTTTAGGGTTTAGGGTTTAGGAGTTTTGGGTTCGTTTAGTAGGGTTCGGGGTTTTAGGGTGTAGGGTATATGGTTTAGGGTTTTAGGGGTTTAGGGGTTTTAGGGTGTAGGGTATAGGGTTTAGGGTTTAGGGGTTTAGGGGTTTTAGGGTGTAGGGTATAGGGTTTTAGGGGCCACAAGCCCAAAACCCTAAACCGATTAAAGGGAGATAGAGTCTCGGAGGACATCGTGCAGGGCGACACAGAGAGCCAACATTCTCTTCTCTTGAATTTCAGGTTCCCTCTATTCTCGCTTCCGAACAAGCAGTTTTTGAGGCTCTCGGGGACCTTCTTCGTGTCCTTTCGTCCTTGAGCCCTAAACCCTCAAACCTTAACCCTAAACCCTCTCTCTTTTAAGCCCGTGGCCGGATGGTACTTCGTTGGCCACTCAGGGATGGCCTGATGAGATTTCATGCTTGGAGCTTGGAGGGTTTAGGGTTTCCGGTTTAGGGATTAGGGTTTAGGGTTTAGGGGTTTGGGGTTTAGGGCTTCGGGTTTAGGGCTTAGGGGGCTTCTCATTGCTTTAGTTGGGCCATGTTAGGGCGAAAAAAACGGAGTTTGCAAATGCGCCAAGAGGCTTTTCATCGGGTTTGGAGACGGCTTAGAGCTTTGTGGGCTCATGGCTCAACCCTAAACCCTAAACCACAAACCCCTAAACCCTAAACCCCAAACCCTAAACCCTAATCCTTAAAGGGGGGGGGGCAGGGAGTCATTGGGGACCTTGATTTCAGGCTCAGAGGTTGGAGTTTCGACCGTTCAGGGCTTAGGGGGGCTGTTGGTGGATGGAGTTACGGGCGCGAACCCCAAACCCTAAACCCTAGACCCAAACCCCTAAACACTAAACTGCTTTTTATGGGGAAGCAATATCAGGAATTGGGGGGGAGGGGGTTCTCTGGAGCCCAAAAGCCCTCACATCAGGGCGGTTCCTGAAATTAAACCTCAAGCGGTACGGCTTCTTTCGCTGATTGAAAGGAATACTCCTTAGTTTCCTCTATTATCATTGTTGGTATCCCCTGAACCCTAAACCCTTAAAAAGTTATTCTTCTTCTTATAGTTTCCTTGATTGAGGGGGTGTTGAGGACTCTCTTTGCAGGTGGAGAGCTGCGTTGCGAACATCGAGTGCACTGTCTCAGCCCTACTTGGCAGGTTTAGGGGACATCATAGCAAGGGTTGTTTTGAGGGTTTATCTAAGGGTTCCTGCTTGGTATTGTTATTGTTATTGTTATTATTGCTATTACTAATTATTCTTACGATTATTCTTAAAATCAATATTTCTATTATTATTCCCTTGTACTATTGTTCTTACTACTATTGTTATTAGTTATTTGTGTTGTTTTTTTTTATCGATTTTGTTGAACTCCTTTTCTCGAGGTTTGGAGTTTGGGTGTTCAGGATCTACTCGGAGGTTCAAGGAGTTAGTAAGCAGCTTGCTTGCGGTGGCTTTAATAAAGGAAAGCGGGCGTTTTTGTTCGCTTCTTACCTTTGTCTTTATTAAAGAAGCCACACATTACATTATTCTGGATCTACAGGAGGTTGGGTGCGTGCCTATTTTGATATGAAGAAGCATGCGTTCATTCACGGCTATGTCATGCTGACTGTTGTATCTACTTCCAACCCCAAGTAAGGTTCCCATAGTCCCACTTACTACGTCCACTGGTCCTCTAGGTATTTAATCTCTAGAATCCCAACACTAAGGGTGCCGTTTTCCTACTATTCGGGCTTCAGAAGGCAAAACAAAAAGTTCAGAAAGGTGCTATGGGGAGACCTAGATTTCCCTGCAGAGGTTTCTAACAATTTCGCCTGCGTATCAAAGGGCATGACAACTCAGCTCTCAAGGCATGCACGAAGACATCACCCTGAATCCCTGCGCCCTGAACCGCCCAAAACCCTTTGAGGCTCGCCGTTGAGGGGCGGGCCTCCACCACGTCCACCAGGAAGGGCACATCAGTGATGGTTCTGATGGCATCGCTGATGAGCTCCTGGGAGCTGTGGATGATAGGTCGTGGGTACGTCTTTCTCGGGCAGTCGGCGTCCGCATCGGTTATGTTACGTTGACTTTTCACGTAGGGTTAGTCGTAGGTTCCGGGATACTAGTTCGACTACACATGGTCAGAACTTAGTTGCTGAGTTCATAAGCACGAAAAGGTGTACACTTTCGGTTCTATGAGGGATTATATTATCCCAAACAGTTTAGAATGTACTCACTCAGCTACTAAGGAAACCCTGAACCCTAAACCCTAAATTGTAGGCTGTATATGTTTCATGTCTTGCTGGGCTGTAGTTGAAAGCACAGAATCATCACGAGGGCCTTCAGGACAATTCACGAATCTCCCAAAAGTTTATGGTTTAGGGTTTAGGGTCTGGAAACACCATAAGATGGAACTGTTTCCAATTCAAGTCGCAGGTGCACTGCAGGCTACTGGAAGCTTCTCTCTCACGGGCTCCCCCCTGTCTGCAGTTCTCAAGGCAGGTCACTCAATGCCGACAAGTTGAACACTAAATTTCAACCGACGCATTAGTCTTCAGCCCCGGTTTAGGGCTTAGGGTGCTCCTGTCGCATAACCCTAAACCCTAAACCCTAAACCCCTAAACCCTCAACCGTGGCTCCTGTCGCATTTCCTGGGAGGCCATGCCGGAGGTCGGAATCGGATCATCCCGGGCCGTCTTTGCCAGGAGAACCTGGCTCTTCAAAGCAGGGCCTTCCTGTTTAGACGTACCTTAACGGGATCTAGGGGTTTAGGGATTTGGGGATGTAGGGTTTAGGGTTTAGGGGATTTAGGGTTTTTTTGAAGTGTAATGAATCGGACTTTCCGCCTGATCCAGCCGCGTCGAGCCTACACTGTAACACACACACTACACTCCAGGCACGCAGATCTTCATCAGCACATGGACGAGCTCACACTTTAAACCACCGAACTGGCAGTGGTAGTGGTGGTAGTAGACAAAAGAGCATCTGCCAAACACACCATCAAACCGCACCCCCCGGACAAGGCCACGTTAGAAGGCAAAGAGGAGGTAGAAGTCGTGGGCCACAATGACGAAGAGGCAGCCAAAGACGAAGAAGCCAAGGCAGAGGTAGAGGTCGTCGTCGACGAAGGCAAACTCTGCACAGTCCACCCGGAAAAAGGGAAGAGTGGCGGAGCAGGCGAGGGCGAGACACCCTGGTAGGGAACACCTCCACGGGGACGGAATCTCGGCCTGGGTAGTCCTGCATGTTGTCGCCACGGAGGCGTGCCACCCCCTTGCCCAAGCACCCGTGCCGGCGTAGTACGAGCATCCACCCTGAAGGTAGATCCAGGACCCGGAACCACACCCGTTGAACGAAGAAGGTGGTATAGTTCCGCAACAACCAGTCTGGAGACATGTACCGCAAGGATCTGTTCACGTGCCGTAAGTTCAGGTATGTCATCCAAGACCGGTCCTAGTCCAGCACCAGTGTCATGCTCTGGAGCCACCCCACTGTCTATACCTTCAGGTGCTTCCTCCTCGGCAGTAGCATTGTCATGAGGTTCACCTGCTTCATCACCCTCATCCACGTCATCTGGTTCGTAGTCAATTTCCTCATCCAAACCCCTGTCCATGTCAAAGGCTTCCACCAGTGTGCTCCTGGAGGTACTCCCCAGCAACACCGACCCCCCATCCAACTCGAGTATTGGATGTAGCGAAGACAAAGTACAGCTCGTAGAGGTCGTCGAGGTAGTGCTCGAAGAGGCTCGCAGCGAAGACAGTCTCCCATCCGGCCACGTGGAGGTCGATGTGGTGGAAGATGCCACAAAGCTAAGTATGTCAGTCAGCACATCGTCCACCGACATCTCATCCAGTGGCGTCCGCGGCACACCCGGTCCAAAGACAGGAGTGGCCGGAATGACAGGGGTGCAAGGTTGACCGTATTCATCAAACGGTGTGACCACCCCAGATCTGTTAACTGGTGCCGAGGGTATCAGATGTAGGGGCTGAGGAGCGACACGACTCTGAAAGGGAGCGGCCGCTCTCTGTGCACGACGCCGAGCTCGTATCTCCGTCCAGGTCAAGGGCGGGTCAGGGGACTGTCGGGGTCTCCCAGCACCTGGCAACTCGGGTGTAAGTGGCGCCGCATCCAGGTCAGGTGTGGGAGGCATTGGTGTACTCGGCAGTGGAGTCGTTGGCATCATAGAGCTCGGCGCAGAGGGCATAGTCACAGGAGTCGGTGGCATAGGAGACGGTGTAGCGGGACAACCAGATGGGGCGCGATGAGGTACTCGAGGCGGCGGTGGCATGTGGGACCCAACTGTGGCAACCGGTGCTCGAAACTTGGGCCTTGGAGGGATAGTGGGAGACAGGCTCGCGGAGCTCGCGGATTTAGGGTTTAGGGTTTAGGGTTGAGGGTTTAGGGAGCAAAATGCCCGTAGTTCCCTTCTTGTTTAGACGTACCGGTTTTAGGGTTTTGTGTTTAGGGTTTAGGGGGCAAAATGCTGGTAGTTTCAGGGCACTTAAACTTAAGATTTGGTGAGCATTGTGCCTTGGCTGACGTCTGAACCCCTCCTAAAAGTTAAACTTTTAGCTTACTTATCCTACTTCATGTAGAAACCCAAAAAGTTAACGTCCTTTGAGCCAACCAGAAGAAAGATAAGGTACTTTCAGCTACTCGACCATGAGCCCTTTAACTATAACTGCACAAGTAACATTTAGTTCTATGTGCACCTGCAATCACTTGGGAATAGTCTTAACCTGCCAGCAGACACATCGATGAAGGTATCCTTTGAAGTGGTCCTAGTGCAGAACGAAGGAATAGTGGAATAGGCCCCTGTTTCCCTGCTGTTCATTGCCCAAAGTTCAACTCTGAACTAATAAACAAAAGCATCTTCTTTCGGATTTCGGAAGGAAACCCTAAACCCTAAATCTAAAAACCTAAACCCCGAACCTTAAACCCAAACGGTAAGTCTTAAACCCAGATCTTCAACCCCAAACCCTAAACCGTTCCGGGCTTGAGTTCGTAAGGGTTTGCGGTCTGCCAGCCACAAAATCTAGAACCACACCGTGCAGGTTTTTTTTGTCAGTGTCTTACAGACTATATCTGTATCTATATCTCTATATATATATCTCTCTCTCTCTCTCTCTATATATATATATATATCGTTGTCTTGCTTTTATGTCCCTTTCTTGCCTTGAAGCCTCCGCTGCTTCAGGCCTCCTAAACCAAGGTCAGTCGGACGGGACTCGGGATTTATGAGTCCTGGGCGGCTTCACGCCA
Organism: Symbiodinium necroappetens; assembly: GCA_905231915.1. Taxonomy (NCBI): domain Eukaryota; class Dinophyceae; order Suessiales; family Symbiodiniaceae; genus Symbiodinium; species Symbiodinium necroappetens. The sequence continues at coordinate 6,705 of CAJNJA010010707.1, forward strand.
CGGTTTAGGGTTTAGGGTTTAGGGTTTAGGGTTGCTTCACGAAGTCTCCACGGTTGAGCAAGCTCAGGCATGAAGGACCGCGTTCAAGTCCAGCTTCTCGCTGTTGCGACGTCCCACCTGCAGACCGGCGCGGAAACCCTCCAGGAACACCTGCCTCCTGAGCGCCGGGCGGGCGAAGCAGGCCTCTTGGGGGGCCTTCCCCTACCCTCTCCACTTCGGTTCGGGGGAGGTCCCGGCGGTGGCAACGGGCATTTCTTGGCCTCCGCTCTCAAGGCGGGTGGAGTTTTGGGCGGTGGAACACCCTCTCCAGCCTTGGCTGTTGGCCCTCGATCGGCGCCCGGCTCGGGGGTCATCGGGACCTTACTACAATACCGCTACGGTATCAGGCCCTATTCAGGACCCTACAAAACAATAGGTTATGATGGTGGGCCAAGGTGAGGAGAAGCCAATCATACAGTTATCATGTAACACCATAACAAAGCTGACAACCTGAACCCTAAACCCCAAACCCAAACCATGAATCCTTCATAAAAGCCCTTACGGGAACCCCTCTAGACAAAAAACCCTAATGAGAGTGACGTTCAAGACCCCGCCTGGAGAGCTCGGCTCGGTAAGGGGCGCGAGGGTTCCTTGGCTGACTTCTGAACCCCTCAAAAAAAATTAGAAAGTAGGTTCTTTAGGGTCCAGGTAGGGTCTAAAGGGTCCCTTAAAAAGTTCCTTTAAGGGTTCTTCAAAGGGTTCCTTTAATTGGCTGACTTCTCAACCCCTCCAAAAAAATGAAAAAGTAGGTTCTTTAGGGTCCAGGTAGGGTCTAAAGGGTCCCTTAGAAGGTTCTTTCCAGGGTCCCTTAAGGGTTCTTCAAAGGGTTCCTTTAGTTGGCTGACTTCTGAACCCCTCCAAAAAGTTAAACTTTTAGTCTCCTTGTTCTAGTTCATACAGAAACCCCAAAAGTTAAAGTCCTAAGAGCCAACCAGAAGAACGCCAAGGTTCCTGCATCTCAGACTCGCCTGGGATGTGGAGTGCAGGGATTCCGGGGATCCTTTCAGGCTCTAAACCGTTTAAACCCTACACCCTAAACCCGGGTTTAACTTAGGGGTTTAGGGTTTAGGGTTTAGGGCTTTAGGGTTTTAGGGTTTAGGGCTTAGGGGGATTATCAACCAAGGCTGTGAAGGAAAGCTGTGAGAATGCAGGGGTAAGAAGACCTGGAGCGCTAGACAAGGGTTCCTTTTAGGCTCTAAACCGTTTAAACCGTTTAGGAATTCTGAGTTCACATAAGTACAACAAAAAAGTGTACATTTTCAGATCTATAAGGGATCGTATTATCCCAAAAAGTCTTTAATGTGTACTCACTCAGCTACTTAGTTTTAGGGCTCCTTGGATAAGATCCCTTTAAGGGTTCCTTTAAGGGATACTTTTGAAGGGTCCTTTCATGAGGGATTTAGATCAGGTTGAGGGTTTAAAGGGGGGTTCGGACTTTGGAATTTAGGGTTGCAGGGTTCCTTTCGGGGTTCAGGGATTTTGGATTTGGGATTTAAGGGTTTTAAGACTTAGGATGCGCCTTGTATCTAGAAGGGTCTCGGGGGGTTTAGGGTTTAGGGTTTCAGGATTTAGGGTTGGGAAGTAAGGAATGCAGGGTTGCAGGCTGTAAGATCTGGGCTGTAAGGTTTTAGATGCTAGTGTTTCGGGCTCAGGAGTATTCCTTTGACCACTCAGAATCTCGTTCAATAACTTTAAAGCTTACGGAGGAGGGAATCGAGGATCGATGCAAGGATAAAGCAAGGGGTTGAATTAAAGGAAACTACAGGTATTTAGGGCTTCTATAAGGCTTCTGGAAGGTATATAGACCTTCTATAAGGCTCCTATAACGGCAACTAACTACCCACCGGCCACCCCGTCCAGTCGGCAACCCACGGGGCACATCATCTGTATGAACTCCGCCTGGATTGAATGTTTAGACATTTCGGGTTTAGAGATTTCGAGTTTACGGTTCATGGTTCAGGGTTAAGGATTGTAAGGGAGTACTACAACCTCGGGCGTAGGGTTTTTTAATTTGACAGTGCTTTTGGGGTTTGTATTCCTAAACCCTAAACCCTAAACCCGAAACCCTAAACCCTGAAGCCCTAAACCCCTAAACCCTAAACCCTCAACCCTAAACCTTGGAATGCAGCTTCGTGGCCATCGACCCAGCCAGACAAGGCTTTCTTCACATCCTCGCTGCAGGGCGCTCAACTCTTGACCCTAGACATTAGGGTTTAGGGTTTAGGGTTCCCTAAGGTTTAGGGTTTAGGGTTCCTAATGTTTAGGCTTTAGGGTTCCTAATGTTTAGGGTTTAGGGTTTGGGGTTCCTAAGCTTTAGGGTTTAGGGCTCCTAAGGTTGAGGGTTTAGGGTTTAGGGTTCCTAAACCCTAAACCGAACCTGGGACCCGAGACTAGAATCTCTTCACACCCTGCCAGAAAACAAATACAGCCCAAACCCAACCGCGCTTGGAGGCTGGGCTTTACCTAGTGGGTTTAGGGTTTAGGGTTTAGGGATTTTATGGTTAGGATCTGTTATCCGGAAGAGTAGGAACCCTGAAAGAAGAGGTTCGGTATCACCCAATAGGTACGGGCTCAGGGCCAACTACTGGACTTTGAAGTAACCAGGGAGAAAAAAGTATAGACTTTTAATTGATAATGGTTCCTTTAAGGAACGGGTCCAAAAAAAAGTATTCAAGTATGGTACTCTAAAACCCAGACTAAATACAGCACCCAAGCGTGTCGTTCAACATCAAACGCCCAGATTCTGAGCTGCACTCCTGGCCAACGCAAACAAGGCGATGGAGTCCGCCCAAGTGCCAAACTTGGCCACTTTAGAAGCGAGCGCTTCTGGAGTGCCGTCGACAGTGGGATCCAAGTTCTCGAAAACAGAGGGTTTTCTCGGATGTAATTTCGCGGCCTCACACCTGAAGTACGCTTGGAGCTTCCCTTGGGGTTTCAAGTCCTTCTCGTCGGGTTTCGAGCCTGAGTACTGAGTGCATCGTCATTGCCCTGGCTATGCTTGCGTAAGCGCAATCCCCTTCGCCGCCACACTCCACAGGACAGGAGCCAAGACTTAGCGGCAGCTGGAAAATCGGATCATGATGGGGCTTCGGAGTGCAGGGTTTGGGGGTTCAGCAGGACCCTGAACCCTACATCTTGAACCCTAAACACCCTAAGCCTTAGGCCCTAAACCCTCAGCCTAAACCCTAAACCCGGGCATGGAACAGGAGGACTCACCATCCGAGCCTTACTCGCAGACACCTGAGCAATTAGAGTGTAGTTTTGTCTTTTAGGGCTGCGTTTCGTCTGCACGAGATATAGGGATTTTAGGGTTTAGGGTTTAGAGTTTAGGGCTTATAGGATTACATGACAGTGCAGACAGCATAATATGCCGGGACTAGACGGGAACCACAAAATTCCTCAGATCCCTATATTACTCGGAGCACACACACATATGTATATGTATATGTATACACACACGTACAAGATCAACCTGAACCCTCAACCCTTAGTCCCTAAACCCTGAACCCTAAACGTCCTTAAACCCTAAACCCTAAACCCCGAACCCTAAACGTCCTTAAACCCTAAACCCTGAACCCAAAACGTCCTCGTTGCATGCGAGGCCTAGGAAATGCTGGGACACGCGCGCAAGGCCGACTTCCAAAGGGACGCCTTGTCAGTCGAACATTCCAAAGACTCCGCACTTTCCCCGGGTTCCTAAGGTTTAGGGTTTAGGGTTTACCTGAACCCCGAAAAACCTACCTTTTAAGGACTTATATAAGGAAATCACAATAAGGAACCCTAAAAAAAGCAGGTTCTTTAGGGTCCAGGTAGGGTCTAAGGGGTCCCTTAAAAGGTTCTTTCCAGGGTCCCTGAGGGGTTCTTCAAAGGGTCCCTTTAATTGGCTGACTTCTGAACCCCTCCCCTCCAAAAAGTTAACGTCCGAAGAGCCAACCAGAAGAACGCCAAGACAGGGTTCCGTCAAGAGGATTCTTTCTAGGATTCGATGATCAGAGTCTTACGAGGATTCTGGAAAGGGTTCCTGTGCTGTAAGCGGTCTAGAGGTTTAGGGTTGACGTGTTCGATACGGGTTTCCAAAAATGAGGGCATCGACAAGGGTTTACTACAGGGTTAATTCAAAAAGGGTTCTTCAAAGGGCTCCTGAAAGATTCTAGAATCAGGGTCTTATATAAGGGTCTTTTTAAGGGAAGGGTGTAAAATGGGGACCCTAGGAATTAGAATTGGGTCTTGTGCGAGACTCCAACAGCCCGGAGAACGAAGGGCTCGTTGAAGGGCAAAGGCGAGGGCATGATATTCAAAACCCTAAACCCTATAAACCTTAAAAGGGCTCCTTGGAGGACTCTTAAAGGGTACGATAAAGGTTCTTGTAAGGGTGTCTTTAAGGGAACTACTGTTGATGATATAGATCCTGCATTACCTATAAGAAGGAATGTACCATAATTCCCATAGTTTCGGGTCCTTAAGGTCATGCAGGATCTACAACATCAACGGAATCAGCGGTAATAGGCTCTATAGACCCTAAAGCCTCAACATGTAATTAGACTTTGGATTTCGGGTTTGGAGGCCCCGACAGGGTCTACGAGTCTGGGGGTATTTGGGTACGTAGGGCTCCCTGCAGTTTGATCGGTGGTCGACACTGGTTTCCATAACAAGGGTACCTCAGGGTTACTTTAAAAGGGTTCTGTAAAGGGCTTCTTACAGAGGATAGGGTTCCTTGCAATGTGAGAAACGGACGGCGTGAAGCTTGAACTAAGTGATCTTGATGCTGCCTGGAATGCTCCTCGCTCGAACGCGGAGACAATACCCACCCAGGAGCTCTCAAGTCTTGCATTGTCCCGATTTCTTGCATCACACAAAAGCCCCAGTGTGCGAATGGGCCTCGCTCAATGGATTTGATCTAGATTCGTTCTTTCACCGCCCGGCAAAGATTTATTGCTGCCAAAGAAAACCCCAAACCCTAAACCCTAAAGGGGGCTGAAGCAAGGAATCTTTGAGGAATAGCCTAGCAGACCCCCCTTTCCCAGAGCCCCGATAAAGGTTTGATCCCCTACTTTGGGGCCCTAGCTACTAAAGGGTACTATCCAGGCGCACTCTTAAGGCTTGGCTGACTTCTGAACCCCTCCAAAAAGTTAAACTTTTAGCCTGGTAAGTATAGTTTATATAGAAACCCAAAAAGTTAAAGTCGTAAGAGCCAACCAGAAGAACGCCAAGAAGGGATCTACTTGTTGGATCCTCCCGGGGGTCTGGGTAGTCCCTTGAACTCCGAAAACGAAACTCCCACCCTGTTCACGATGCCTTCTCGAAGCAAGCGCCGCAGTAGTCGCACTATCGGCGGAGCTGCCGAGGGCCTTTCCGACCATGGTTGCCCCTCTAAGGGAATCCGAGGGTTTCGGGCGTAGGGTTCGGGGTGTTTTGGGACAACTTCATGTCAACCCTGATCCTAGCCTAAACCCTAAGCCTGGTTCCCTGTTGGGGCTATGTTTAAAATGGTCAGTTTTAGTCCTTATTGGGTCTTTATGGTGACAAAAGTTTCAAATTGTAGCCGACAAGGACTCTCAGAAACCCTAAACCCTGATCGTTGCTGTGAAGGACGATGTATGTGAACCCGGAAGAAGAACCAAACTTGGGTACTGCCCCCGCATACAGTAACAGTCTATACTAGGGCTACTATTACGGGCCTTCTATATCCACATTATGAATGATATTCAGCTGTCACTGAGTGGGGGCAGTATCCAAAATCAAACCTAGACCCTAGACCCTAAACCCTAAACCCTAAACCCTAAACCGTCTTACCACACCTCGAACCCAAGCCAAGAACACATTAACTGTAACCTTACGAGCTTCAACCCATGAATCCCTATCATATCGTACAGCATACAAAAAGTAATACAGCACCTGCTACAAAAAGCAAACAACAAACCCTGAACCCTAAACCCTCCAGCAACCCTAGACCCTAAACCCCTAACCCCTAAAGCCTAAACCCCAAACCCTACCAGAACTCGAGGAACAGCATCCGAGAGGCCCATCGAGAAGGGGAGACAGGTTCTCAGACAGATTCTGGGCAAAGGTCGCGACGAACTCACCATAAAGCTTCCTTGAAGGGGGTTTATAGGTTTCGGGATGAGGGCTTGGGGTATTTAGGGTTTATAGGGTTTATAGGGTTTAGGGATGAGGGCGTGGGTTTTTTGGGCCTTTTTTGGGGGGGGGGGTTTTAGGGTTTAGGGTTCAGGGGATTAGGGATTTAGGGATGTAGAGCCCGAGGTTCTCCCTGGAGCGCTAGGCTGCGGCTCAAAAAGCTTAGAGGCTGAGGGATTGAAACGGTTGATGATATAAATTCTGCATTACCCATAAGAAGGAATAAACCGTACTTCCCATAGTTTAGGGTCCCTTAAGGTCATGCAGGATTTATATCTTCAACAGAATCATAAGGTTTAGGGTTTGATACGGGTTCACAGGCCGTGTGGGGGAAAGAAGGCTTAGGGTGAGGGAGGGCTCTGGAACAGAGCGTCCAGTGCCGGACAGCCATCGGCCAAACACCAGGCCTCTAAGCACTAAAATCTACACGGTTTAGGGTTTAGGGTGGCAGTGTAGCTTCTGTACAAAGCTGAAGCCTGGTCATAAACCCGACCTGCCTTCAAAACAGTCCGTCATGGTCCCGAATTTAGGACTTCCACATCAAACATGATAGTCAACTGGAATTCCACCTCAAGAATGATAAGCCCCTAAACCCTAAACCCTCAAAGCCCTAATTCAGGGTTTAGTAAACCCTAAAGCCCAAAAACCCTAAACCCTAAAAGCCCTAAACACCCCAAAAACCCTAAAAGCCCTAAACCCCAAACAATGAAGCCCTAAACCCTAAAAGCCCTAAACCCTAAAAGCCCTAATACCCTAAAGACCCTAAACCGGACTCACAGGAAACCTCTGGGGTAAGTTCTGGGGATGTCATGGCTTGGGTCATGTCCGGGCCCTCGAAGCCTCTGGGAGTTTTCACTGAGATCTCTCTGAAGGTTTAGGGGTTTAAGGGGTTTAGGGGTTTAAGGGTTTAGGGGTTTAGGATTTAGGATTAAGGGTTAGGATTTAGGGTTTAGGGGTTTAGGGCCAGGGTCTTCTGGAGCTTTGTGGAGGACACTCCCAAAGCCTTCAAGCCCGAAAGCTGCAGACCCCAAAGGGGCTTCAATGTAAAGGAAACTACAGGTGGGGAGTTTAGGGTATATAGGGCTTCTATAAGGCTTCGATACGGCTTCTAGAAGGTATATAGAGCTTCTATAAGGCTCCAAAAACCGGTAACTACCCACTAGACTATTCTCTT